>JAYEAL010000041.1:0-221998 GCA_036419045.1 Scirpophaga incertulas
TGAGTCCAAGACATGTCAGACCCTACATGTTCCTCGTAAACATGTCTTAAATTAATATCGTCTTGTTTAAATAAAATAATCAAATTAGAATTATCTCGAACTAATTGTTTAGGTATTTTAGTATAAGTTTGATTAATATAAAAACAATCAATATTTTTATGACGTCCCATAGCAAAATAGTCTCGGATGCTATTTTGATTCTCACAAGCAACATCGTCAAATATGATGATCGAGTTCGGCAAAGCTTCATGAGGGCTTAAAATTTCACTATTATTATTATATTTATTATAAGTCGTGTTCGTAACTTTACTCATAACTTTTTCTAGGAATGTATATTTAGGCTGATACAAAGACTTTGAATAGACATAGAGATTTTGAAATCGTGGACCATCTTCATGTAGTAATAAACTTATTACTAAGTTGGTCTTTCCACAATTCGATGGGCCGCAGACTACACAGCGAATGGTATTTGGTAGTAAGTTGCCATGACGTTTTGGTTCATTCATTGTCGTAGGACAAATACATCGTAATTTTAGTGATTGTTTTTGTTTGATAAATTTCATGTCCACACTTAAATAAGACCGATGTGATGCATGTACTTCAACAAAATGATGTCTGCATTGTCGCGTAAAAATGTTATAAATAGCGGTATGTTTTATAACCGATTCAGACCTGAATTGAATCTAATCTGATAAGTTATTAACAAGAAGTTGCTACCATATGTTTTATTGTTACTTCTATATCACATTCAATTGTGTTCACGATTGAACGAGATATAGAAGGAACATGTTCCTTCTAGCTCGAGTGAAATCGTGTTCACAATTGAATGTGAGCTAGAAGGAACAATAACACACTACTTATGTGAACATAATAGAATGAAACTTGTAAATAAGGTAATCTCTGCCTACCCCATTGGGAACAAGGCGTGACATATATGTATGTATGTAAATGACATTACAACTACGATACAATATACCTAAATAGTTTAATAAATTAGCAACAGAACATATAAAACATGACGATAAGTGTCAAGTGAATAGGAAAAAATCTACTATGCAGACGAAGTCACGGATACTAGCTGGTCCTTCGTAATTACCTTTCGCTGTGATGTCCTCATATTGCCACAGGGGCATATGCGTTGGTCGATTCGCCAAGAAGTGCACCAGCGATTTGATGAGGTCCGCGACTGGAACTTGGGATTGTGACGGTGCTTGTGACGGGGAAGGACCTTGCGATGGGCCTTGCGACTGCGCTTGAGACTGCAGTTGTGGTTGGGGAGTGTCTACGTCACGAGTTTCCTCCACCTCCGTCACGATCACCGGCAGCGAGGGGTACTGGTCGCCTTCAGCTACAGAAAAAATGTAAAATGCTTCTTGTAATCATTATTTTTACAACTTTCAAAAATTGAAGAGTCCATTTCGTTTGATACTCAGAAGCTCATTTGAGCAATTTAGAAATAGCGGGATGTTGCGATATGTAAGGACCGTAGCAAGTGGAAGGACGTAATCTCTGCCTACCCCCGTGGGAAAAAGGCGTGAGTGTATGTATGTATGTATGTATGTGTGTATGTTGCGAATAGATACTAAACTTATTATATAATCTGTTCTTAAATCATTAATAAGAATTAATTTGTCGTATGAGGCTTCAGCTTGTTATATTGCATTTCGTTTCATTTAATTTAGCATGTTTGTAAATCTTTGGGAGTCACTTTGAATCCTTGATGCGGTGCCGTAAAATCAGAGTAATCTTTATTCAACAAAAGCCGTGGGCCACCCCACAGCCTCGCGGTGCACCAGGCCTCGCGCCTCGCAGCCGAAAATATATTTGAAAAAGTATGGAAAATCTTATTTTATATTCCCTTCTTACACCAACAGAGAGCCTCGCAAAATGTACCCTGCCCACATTAAGTTTAGGTCTTGCGCCACCACTTTTCACAGGTACTTATTGACTTGAAATAAAGTAGATGATACTGTTTAAATGGCAAAAAGGGTTTTCGGGACCCAGGTCAAAATTTGGGATATGTTGTTCTCCTGGTCGAGCTGAGCAAAAAATGTAATGGTCGCAAAAATAAGTTAACGACTCCATTTCCTGCTAGGGGGCTCTGAAGTCTGAATTAGAAAATCGTGGTTTACGACAGAATCAGCAGAATTTTGGATATGTCGTTCTCATTGACGAGCTGATTCAGAACATTTAACTTTTAGAAAAAGTTGACGACTCATTTTCCTGCTAGGGGCCCATGAAGTTTCGGTAAAAAGTTTAAGTTTCAGTATATCTATTCAATAGTTTTACATTTTTCATGTGCTATTTGGTTACAGCATCCAAATACCACAATTTATCTAAAAGCCACCAATTCTTTTGTTTCTAAGGGAGAGAGAATTACCCACGCCTTATAATAAGCTGTATGATATAAGTATATCAATGAAATAGTTGCTTTGCCGCAAGCCGACATCAGGCACGCAGACAGAATTTGATTCGCGCTAAATATACCTGTTCACAACTGTACACACAGCCACGCGTCAGACGTTGAACGTTCTCCTTGAGACAGCTCTTGTGTCGCTTGTAATTGTAAAGTACACGTACGAGTGGGTGGGATCAGACATGCCAACATAACATTTCAAACGAAACTGGATATCACGGTGACATTTACAATACTAATTGACAAGTCGACTAATTATTTTGAACCTTTTTAACATACCAATTGAGTTTAAAACGCTACGATCATTTCTGTGTGTAGGCTTGGCCCAGCTATTAACGTTCATGTTACAGATTTTGCAGCAATAAAATTGTTAAAATCAAATTCAATTAAGTAATTTAAATACGCCAAATAAAAATTAAAATGTCCGAAAAATAAATGAAGAATGTCGAACAATTAAATCAAATATAAAACAATATTAGATACAATAATTTGCAAATATTAAACTTTCATAATTATTCTTTGTCCATTGAGTATTTATTGTTATTGAAATAAAAATTTAATATTAATAATAATTTAAGTGATATAGATTTGAATTTAGAATTATACATTATTGTATTGTCTAGTAGATAGTTACAAATTTTAGGAGCTATTCAACTAGGACCCTTTTTTTCAAAAGTGCTGTTTTACACATAGCTGTAAAAATTTTGAAACTCCTGAGGTGTAACCCACTGAGTATATTTTTTTTTAATGGAAAGTAGGCTAGGATTACTTTTGACAAAGATGCAAATCTCCAATATACAGTGTGTCCCTGGATAAAGTGCAATCCCGAAAGGGGATGAAACTAGACCATGAATCATTGTCTAGAAAATAAAAAAAAATTATAAAAAATTATTGTAGGATTTATTGGTATTTTGAGATTTTCACGTTTCATTAAGGACTCTATGGCCTCCCCTCCCCTCGCCTTCCCTTCATTTGAGTGTAGAACAAAAGGACTGCGACTGCCGAAGGGCACAGAGTAGGACGGAAACAATGGAAAAACGGTCTCTACCTGCACGGTAACACGATTAGGCTCACTTTAAAAGTTCGTAAGTACATAGCGTGTTTTTTTAGTTGGAACATTGTGTTTTTTTTTATTTGGAAGCTAAAATGGTAAAGAATAAAAGTAAGCTATAAAATTACATAGTTATAGGGCACATTTTTTTAGTAATTTGAAGTTTTTTAAATAAACGTCAAAAAATATTTTTTTTCATAAAAATACATTTTTTTACCCAAGATAGTTAATTTTTTGCGGACTATTTATTATTTTATGGTCATCGCCAGGCATACTGTTTTTTTTTATTTCAAAGAAATAGACCCATTATTTTGGAAGAAATCAATACTTTTGTACATAGAGTCCTTAATGAAACATGAAAATCTTAAAATACCAATAAATCCTACAATATTTTTTTATAATTTTTTTTTATATTTTTCTAGTCAATGATTCATGGTCTAGTTTCATTCCCTTTCGGGATTGCACTTTATCCAGGGACACACTGTATAAAAACTTGGTCGTGCAATATTAATTGCTGGAGAGATCTGAAATATGGCCGACAACTCTCTGGCTCATAATTAGAGATTGGATAATCGGATGCATATTTACCTAAAGTTAGTTTAAGACAAAGTATGGAAACGGCTTTTTATTGTTTTGTTAAATAAAAATCCCGGGATTGCGGAATTGGATAGCCGGATGTTTATTATTTACCTAATTTAGTTTTTGACAAAGTATGGAACTGTTTTTTTATTTTATTTCCATAACTAAAAATCCCGGAATTCCGGTAGGTACTGTAGACCATTTTGGTAAATACGTATGCATAGTTGTATAAATGAACCCGGACTCTCGGTCTTTTGAAAATAAATACCACGTGCTAATTTAGTATTTTCAAACAATATCACTACGTTAAATTTGCAGTCCCGTATTTTCCCGGGATTTTTATTTAACAAAATGTATTTAAAAAAGCCGCTTCCATAATTTGTAAGCCAAAAATTAACTTTAGGTAAATATGCATCCGTTATATGTATAGTTACTAGAAAAAATCTAACTATAGCGCAAAATTGAAATAATAAACCCCAATATGCTGTCCATACAAAATTCCGATCAGCTATCAGGAGCTAGAAACAGGTTTTTCATGCAATATTACGTGTTGATTTTTCTTTGATTTATTAAAGGTGCAATTTCTTATCAATTCATTGAAATGTTACTATTTCTAAGTGGCAAGACCTTCGGGGTTACCATTTTACGGAGTAAATAATCGTTCCATTTTTAAAATATGACAGATATGGGTTGACATAATAATATATTTGACCGCCAAAACACAACAGATACAGATTACGATACAACTTCTCGATTATTGTCGATATATCATCGAGATCGATCGAGAAGCATATTTGAGAAAAGTATATTATTTTTCTTGATTACGCCGCGGTAAATTCAATTTATTTTAACCGTTCGCAACCGAATATTGAGTTACTTAATTACATAGTTACAATATCGTGTTAACGGTGCATTTTAAAAATTCGAGCTATCTTCTGTTTCAATAATGAGGCATTGTGTCAGGATAAACTATGCTTTATTACGAAACATGCAAAAAATGCCAAACGGTGGTCGTGTAGACGCCAGCATGTGCACGTTACACTCCAGTGTTGCCAAACTTCTTCTTGATTATTCCCGATTTATACATCAAAATTCAATGTCACTCGCGCTTAATCCCGCTATTCGGAGATAAGCACTTTAACACTGATACCTCAGACTTTAATGCGCGCATTAAATTTTTCGATGGAATTCTCACTTTTTTTTCTTGTTTTTACTACGTAGACGTAGAGAAAGAACGATGGGGTTTTGACGACATGTTTGGCGCAGCGGTTGAGTAGTCCACTACTGTGCAGCGGGTTCGATTTCCGCATGGGAGAAATATTTTGTGTACCTATGACCCGCAGAAATTGTTCCAGTTTGGGCGCATGTGAAATTATGTTTTGTTGAATATTCTTAATAACATGCATTTTCTATGGCATTTATAAACGTGGTTTAAACGTTACTCCAATAAAAAGGTTAACATTTAAAAACATCTGATTATATATGTTTTTTTACTATGTCCCGCTGTCGACGGAATAATCCCATAAAAATAGTGACTAGGACATAACTCTTGTTCCTAGTAGACAAAATTATTATAATATAAACGTAATTGTGGTTAATTTGGTATCTAACCAAAGTCTGGCTACTTGTCTGCTAACTCAACAAGTTGTGTAAATCAGTTTCTCCAGTGTACGGAACCGTAAAAATACTTATTTCTAACAACTTGTTTTTATATTTGTTCGGTCATATGTTTAATATCAGAGATAAAAATAAAACACGCACGAGGTTTTAATCCAAGAACGAATATAGAATATTTTTGTATTATAGTTCGTCAGAACAAGAACATAAAGTCCAGTATTGAATGCGATTGCAACTTTACGATGACGAGAAAAAGGAAGACCGGTTTTTGTATTTTTGGAGAAGGCGGTAGTATTTCTTTGGTGAGAGAGAGAGAGAGAGAGAGAGAGCTATGAATACAACGTTGTCTTTTGTACACACAAAAGGCCAATTTTACTTACTAATAACTTATGACCGAAACAAAACCGAACCGTCGTCGCGTTTAACCAATGTGCACGTCAGATTTTTACGTTATCTAATAAATTACGCGCTCTTATTGGTCAGAAGCAACGATTCGGTTGCATTTCGGCTGCACTTTATTAATAGACTATAATAATAAATTATTTTTATCGTGCGATATACCCGCCATCTTGAAATATCTCCTTTATATTTTGACAGTCAACAGTAATAAATCGCTATAACGTATAATATAAATTCGTGTCGAAACCAAAAATAGTCATTAATTTATAGATGAGAATGACGATAACGTAGGTAATAGTCACTAAACGAAACATTGGTTTAAAATAATTGTTCTTTGAACACCTTATTATTGGATGAGATAATAATTTTACATGGAATGTCAAAATAGCATAACATTTGGATTTGACTTATTTGGGTCGCGATATTTTATGCATCAACAACGATTTATTTAATGTTAGCCAGTATTATGATGATAGTGATATATTAAAATTCTTGACGCAAAAGGAATGCATTCTAGTTGATTTCTACAGTTTGGCTGTCAAAATTATTACTAGTTTGAAAGACACTTTCGGACCATACAATTATGGTCCGAGACGCGTATTTTGTCTGGACGTTGTTCCCCAAAAATAATAAAAAGGCGGTTATTACATCCAACCAGCTGTAAAACATATGAATTCAAAGAGCAGACAGATCTCAAAGATCAATCTCATTATGGTGTTAACATTAAACAATTCAACTCCCAGCTTTACATCAATGAAGGTATTAACGCTAAATCTTAATTAAAAACAAATATTTCTCATTTGTTACTTAATTTTGATTGGAGCCGTTCTGTGTAATTATGTCTATATGTAATATTGAAATGTGAATGTGTTTATCACATATACACATTTAAATCCCAAGGGGTTTAAATAAATAAATAAATATTATCTAAAGCTTATAAAAAGTATAAGTAAAAATAGTTTTTAATATCTCTAAGTCCTGATTTCTTTAGCTGAAGAAAGTGATAATTGTTCTTGGAGTTAAGGAGAATTCTGTGCTCGCACTGCTAGTTCTGATTCAGAATGCGCTACCAATGTTGAGAAGATTCGGGGGCGGTCTTTGTTATCGTGGCGCACCAATAGTAGCATACGGTGCAGCGTGATGCGAATAGGAGGGGGGAACCAATAGGCCGCTCATCTAGAGCTTCGACATGCCAGCGTACAAGTATTGGACAACGGACGCACACGTCTGAAACGTCGCGGTAATGGATCGCCTTTTGTAGATATAAATCATAATGGCATCATCAATGGCCGGATTATGTGAATGCATTTGCATATTCGCATATGCATTTGCATATTTTAACCATTCTCAGTGGTAATAGCATATTTTATCTAAGATCAAGTTATGATTAGAGATCGGATAATCGGATGCATATTTACCTAAAGTTAATTTTTGGCTCACAAATTATGGAAGCGGCTTTTTAAAATACATTAAGAAATCAGTCAGATTTTAATGACCAACCCATAGCGATAGATAGTGATTAAAACTGTAGTAACCGAGGTAATATTTACGCCCCATTTTAAGTAGGATATTATAAGCTCATATTACCGGCTAGTTTTGCATTACCAAAATGTTCTACAGTACCGGATTTCCAGGATTTTTATTTAGGTATTTGACAGTTCCATACTTTGTCAAAAACTAAATTAGGTAAATAAATAAACATCCGGCTATCCAATTCCGCAATCCCGGGATTTTTATTTAACAAAACAATAAAAAGCCGTTTCCATACTTTGTCTTAAACTAACTTTAGGTAAATATGCATCCGATTATCCGATCTCTAGTTATGATGCATATGACAAAATTTTTCACTCGCACTGCGTTTCGAAATGCGACCAAATTTAATAATAGTCACAAAATATAAGGGCTCATTTTTCCTACATACCAGAAAGTTTATAAAAGCTTGAAACTCTCGGTTTGGTCAAGGTCAACCAAATAATGAATAAAATACGCCAAATGAACTCCGCGTTGCCCAAGGCTTTGCCGCATAAACTTAAAGAAAAGTTTGAATACATATTGAACAATAACCCAGGTTTTCAAAGTTTGCGTCAAATTGATAGTTTCATTAATGGAACGGCAGAACTTTTGCCAGAAACTATAAGTGCTAACATAGCACCCAATTTCAAATTCTGCCCACTTGCCTCAGTGGAAGTGGAACGAACCTTTTCCACTTACAAAAATATTTAAGTGATTTTAGACACAATCTTACCACTAAAACCTTAGAAAAATATTTGGTTGCTTACGTTTACAAAAATTTTTAATAGTTAATTTTAAATGAATACTTCTTTTTTTCTTATTTTTAGGGATTCCTAAAATTTATAATTTAATTTCGCATATTCTGCCAATTTTTGTGCATATTTCAAGCATTTTCCATGCATATTTTGCATGCATATGACAAGCTTTTTATGTTGCATAGGTATAATTCGGTCTCTAGTCATCGTCAATCAACTTGAGGCTACTTTTCGATGGATCTGTGGGCATTCTCAAATAAAGAATACAGTATAGAAAAAAAAGTTACAATTATGTCACGATAATACAATTTAAAAAGTTAAAATATTTAACGTTACGTCGGGCAAGTTGGGCAAGTCGGCCACTTGTAAAGTTCAAATACAAATAAATCATTCATTCCGCTCTATCCAGCGGAAACAGATCAGACATAGAATAGAATAACTTTTGCCTAGATAAATAAAGAGGAACGCCAAAATTTACTATTAAGCTCCGCCGGCAAGAAACGGCAAAAACGAATCTTACACGATTAAAAAGGGATAAATACTGCGAACTCTGACGGGCAAATTACTGTTAGATGTTCACCAAAACGTTGAAAGATTTTCAGGTTTTAATACACATATATTTATAGGTGCATAAAGAAAACGACGGTTTCTAAAGGGTTTTTCAATAAGGGCGGGTAGATTTTGAAACGAAATTAAACAAGCTGCGTATGAGGTATCAACAAATTTTTTTATTTATTTAAAAGGCACATATATGCCATTAAGTATGGAAGATGACATCATTCAAATGCCCGTCTCGGCTTCTCACAGTGGCACGGATCCGAGTGGTCCAATTTTCAATAACTCTTCCGCATAGATGCGCCTGAATTTGAGCGATGGCATGTGTTATGTTCGCCTTTAGGGCATCGGTGGATTGTGGTTTATTTGCATAGACCTGCGACTTCAAAAAACCCCACAAGAAAAAGTCTAGCGGGGTTAAATCGCATGACCTTGGTGGCCAATTCACATCACCCCTGCGAGAGATAACCTTAGTCTCAAATCGCTCATGCAGAATGTCAATCGTGGCGTCCGCTGTGTGGCACGTAGCGCCATCCTGCTGGAACCACATGTCGTCTAGGTCCATATGGTTCAACGTGGGCCATAAAAAATTGGATATCATCGTTCTGTAGCGCTCGCCGTTGACAGTGACCGCCTCACCAACGTCGTTTTCGAAAAAATACGGACCAATGACGCCGCCGCCGGCCCAAAATCCACACCAAACCGTAACTTTTTGAGGATGCATTACCACCTGGTGAACCTCGTGTGGGTTTGTGTTGTTCCATATACGACAATTTTGTTTGTTAACAAAGCCATTCATCCAAAAATGCGCCTCGTCGCTAAAGATGATTTTTTGCCCGAAATAGGGATCATCTTCCAAACGATTCGAAGCCCAGGCAGCGAACAAACGACGTTGTCTATGGTCATGAATTTTGAGCTCCTGGGTCAGTTGAATCTTATACGGGTGTAACCCTAAGTCCCGTCGCAAAATTCGCCAAGTTGAAGTTTGCGAAAGGCTGAGTTCTTGTGCACGGCGAGGAATCGACCGCCTCGGGTTCTGCTGTACACTTTGACGGACCGCCGCGATGTTCTCGGCTGATCTTGCGTTTCTTGAACGTACAGGTGTGGGTTGATCGATTAACGAACCGGTTGTTTCAAATTTTGCCACCAAACGCTGAAGAGTCGACTGTGAAGGGCCACCACGTCTACCGTAAAATGGGCGCAATGCACGCAACGTTTGCACTAACGAATACTCATTTTGATAATAAAGTTTTATCATTTGTACGCGCTGTTCAATCGTGTAACCTGCCATGGTGATTTGGCATAAGCAACTGAATAATAAGCAAAAGATTTGACAAGTGTCACCAAAACAAAATGGCCGCCACGGGCCGCCAAAATCTACCCGCCCTTATTGAAAAACCCTTTATTTACTAAATATTTTTATTCTCTTTGAAACATTTCGTTGTCGCAATGAATTAACAAATCATCAAGGCTCGAGGTATATATTATGGTCATTGGTATGGAACACGTCAGTAACGTCGATAAAAATTAAATTACTATTTAAAATGAGTTTTAATTAGTGAACTACAAGTTCCTTTTAAATCTCTAAAATCTTATGGTTTTTTTTTTATTTAAATATAAATTAATAATATTTTGAAAAGTGTACGTACCGATTGCTTTTAAATTCAAATCGGATCTTGGCATTCCCTTTTGTAACTAAATACTAGACACTTATTAAAATAAATATTACCATCATCTTTAGATTCCAGATATCGTATATAGTGTGACGGACTTATTGGAAGTCCGCCTCTTTTGTTATCTACGACGAATCAGATTTAAAAATAAAGAACCCGTTGCGTATGACGTATCGAGTTTTACATAGATGGAAGTACGGACCACGTAGCTACATTGTATTAGATTGCATAAAGAAAAAAAAATACAAATAATTCAAGAAGAAGAAGTATTTATATTTAAAAATATCCCCCCACGATCCCGGAGCATCCTGGAGGATGTCACAATAGCTACCATGAATTTACATTTGCTAGTAGTCGATTTTTTATAAAGTAAATTTTGTATATAGTGTGAAAAAGGCCAGGTCAGAAGTACCCGCAATCGTCGAGCATGTATGAGGAATGTTATGAAAGTAGATGAAGCGAAAGAGATATGTAAAGACCGTAGCAAGTGGAAAGACGTAATCTCTGCCTACCCCCGTGGGAAAAAGGCGTGAGTGTATGTATGTATGTAAATTTTGTATGTATCTTTATTTATACAGTTTAACTATAGGAAACTCATGATAGATTCACTGCTAGTAAATATTCACCTAATTATCACAGATTGTCGTAGAGAGGAGGTCGAACATTTTATAATCAAATTTAAAATAAAACTTTAATAATTTTCAATGTAATCCAAAAAAGATCTATTTAAATTTATCTCATTTATCTGCTTTTTTTGTATTAATTATACTTCTATCTTATTTCGTATCGTCTAACAAATGACGTATGCTGTCAATTGAGCAAAATGGCGGAATTTCAAAACTGATATAGTGTGAGTTTTCTAAGCAATTTCTTTTCCCTGCTTTTTATAATATTTAATTAGTTATTATAACTCTGTGCTATTTCTGACAGTGTACGAGTGATGTAACTATTTATGCAAAATTGCAGTGTTCTCAGTTCTCATTATGTACTTACCTACATAGTGAAGTAACTGGCTACTGCGACTTTCCAACTTATGTCATATGTTGGTAATATACACTGTGGTTTTTGAGAAGATTGCAGGTTACTCTTGCTTACCGTGGGCAGTTTATTATTTGTCAATGTATTACAAAAACGAATAAAAATCATGAAACTTTTAAATTCTTGTCAATATCGTTTTATTGACTTATAACAGTTTAAAAGGCTGTTTCAGAGAATGTATTCATTTGTAAGATTCAAGAGTAATTTAAAATTGAATAACAATCGTCCATAGTTTATAAAGATTGATACGATAAAAAATACCATAGTAGCCTTATTTTACTATACAAACACAAAAGGGACCACTTCACGACCGTCTGGCACGGTTTTCGTGTTAATATTTCTATGTAACTGCCACATCGAACAGTGCATTATGCTCATAGCAATAGAGACTAAACTCATACTGTCATGACTCGCGGGTCAAAGCTTTTCAAAAATGATGCCGTACATACACATAGCAATAGCGACTAATTTCACTTAACGTACGAGTCCGAGCTACAAAGCTGTGCATTTCATCTAGATCACAAAGCTTCCATTCTATTCACAGGCGAGACGCATGTGTCATTCCATGACATCAACATAGCCATACGGAGCTCAAAGAGTCTCAATCACTGATATTGAATGTCTTATGTTCATTGTTATAAGGATCACATTCCATTTATCGTCCGAATGTGCCTTATACGCTTAGCAGTAGAGATCACATTACACTAACCACCCGGCTTGAAATCTTCATAGCAATAGACATCACATTCTACACGGCATTCGGGTCGTATCTACGATATGACTTACAATAATAGACCGTAAAATGTAAAAAATGACAAACGAAATTGTGCCTTATATATGATAGGATAAAGTCTACATTTAACTCACCATCTGGCGTCACTTGCGGGTCAGAGCTAAGAGAGCGCACGTGCGAACGCGGTGAGTGCGCGCACGCAGGCGCGCTGTCAAACGCCGCGTCGGGTTCTAAATGTATAGAGAACAAACTCGTTTTATAGTAAAGCGCATAATGTGATATTTAGATACTCGTATCCTATTTACAGTTTCGTATACTGAAACAACACGCCGCAAAAGTAAAACTTCGAACAAATGGATTGTGTCTTAAGTGACCGAACACTTTGTGTTGTTTCGATTGATTTAACTTATCGAATAATAATGTCACGCAATAGAGAAGAGTCAAATTATGTTTTATGAATGATATTTCAATATGTATAAGTGTGTTTCTTTTTTTTTTAACGCTTTACCAAAGCCTCTTACAACTTCCTTTACGATTGACTGATTGAGAGTATCTAGTGGTGTTAATTCCGCAGTTTGCCTTTTTATTACAAACACGGTCATCTTTAATCAAACTTCAAAGTTTCTCCTCAAGTAGTTTGAGCTTCCCTGGCCTCCCCAAAGATCCCAGACCTTCTGCCCGACCAAAAGCTTGTAGATAGTGTTCAGCTGGTAGGCTGGCCGTCTGCTAGAGTCCAACATAACCACCCGCCATAGACCGGTTGCAGGTGGCAACCGGTGTGAGGTCTTCCGAGCACGAAGGGGATAGCCCCTTCGTGCTTCATAAGAAGACGACCACTGTGGTGGCGCGCCCCTTATGACGATTCACTACCATCCCCCGTGGGAAAAAAATGGTAGAACAGTTTTAGAAAGCATTTTATCAATATAGGGAATTTGATATATATTTTGATATGTTGGACGTCCAATGTTGGCTGATTGACCTGAGATATAATGTGCGTGGTGGTGTCACATTGTAGTTTCAGGAGTTGTATGTTTAGTGTTGTTATGATGGTAACTTTAGCGTTGTATGTGTGATCCTGTTACTAGTCATACGTGCTACCGTCATACACACAAACGTCCCAACGTAGTAAGTAGCACGTTGGTCCTTCTGAGCTTGTGTATCAGTGATATTTTGTATAATGTCAAGTTGGTATTACTAAAATTGTATGTGGTGTGATGTTGGTACCTGTGAAATTATGTGGCACCAGCGGCAGATGCGGCGGCTGCACTGCCAGTCCAAGCTGACTCGAGCGACTGGCTAACAGTGTCCGAGCCACAGTGAGATGGTCCTGGTGAGCTGCTACAGCCACTAGGAGGTTCAGAAGCAGCTGTCTGCAGTGCTGGTGGACTATCCATCTGGGACAAGGTTAACCGACAATATGAAAGTGTGACGACATAACCGCTTAGGCCCGCCGCCGCCGCTCAGTAGCAATTGGCAATATGAGACGGCTATGTTGGATGTTCGGAGACCATTTTTTTATTGCTTCGCGTTGCATATCGATATTGAAAAATCGAGGGATGTAGAAAAACGGCCTATATACAGATTGTTACGTTAGGAATAAGAAGAAAACATAATCGAGCGAAATATGCCTTTTATGTGAATTCGAATCGAGAGATTAGGGAGCTCTGATACTTCCATGTATCATTATATTATACGTTTTTCAAATTTCATATATAATTTATCTGACGATTAGATGTAAATTTGGAATTCGAATACGAATACAAATCGTGCGCGTAATTATTTTCTACTGCTTACAATTTTATCGATTTTGAATCACTTGAATTCAGTGTTGTCATTAAAAACAAATTCTTAATTAGATTCCGTTTCACGCAGAAAAATTAAGAATCACAACAACAACAAAAACAAAAAAACCGGCGATGACCCACACGTGAAACGGGTCACTGTCAAGGTCACTTCAGCGTTGGATATTCTACTAGTAGAAATCAAAAACGAGTGGGTTGAACCACTCGTTGCACAACGCACGAAATGAAAGTTCAGAAACAGTGAATTCGGTAATTCATATACGAATCTCACGATTTCGAATGCGAATTGGTTTTCTATTGTTTCAAAAATTCGTCTCCTGGGCTAGCGTGGTTGACCGTCAAAACGGCAAGTCGTCAACCCAAGCGACTTCACCTGCGCTGTATTAGTATTTCGAGTAGCTTATATTAGCGTGACGTATACCTTTATAAATTATAGCCTATGTGATATTCCGATGTACCTATAAGCTATATTATAATAAGATATTCATTCAAATCCATTCAGTAGTCTTTACCGTGAAAGAGTAACAGTACAGTCTTGTTTCAGCAAGAACCTGTTTAGGTTTTATGACATTCGGACCGTGGAAAAAGAAACGATTTTGACACACGATACTTTACTGTCTCATGAGTCACGCATAGTTTAATTAAAAAAATAAATAAATAAATAAATTAATTTATTTGCGTAAACATGGCATACAAGCTGTCTTATGGTTATATTATTGATCAAACATGTTTAGCTAATCTCATAGCATGCAAATGTTTTACTATAACATAGATGTGTTTTAGGTTCAAAAATTCTTGGGCTTGGGTTATGATTGTCTCACGTCGGGTCTGAACTGTGTTCCGAATCTCGATTATGTGCATATTAATTAAGCGCGATGTGAAACACTATATCTTATGTGTAACTGTACAGTTTTTAATTCTTTCTTCTTTTAGTTTTCGTGTGTATGTTTATTTAAAAAATATATACCAGCAGGCAGTCGCATGTATCATCGAGGCATACATACCGCTTTCCTTCAAAAATGCAAGGAAATCAAAATGCTTACGAAACAAATAATAAAATTAGTTATCATTAAAAGTAAACATTGTCTTTATAAGGCAATTATTGAAAGAGAATAGTATATTTTTGCCGGCCACATTTAATTAATTATAGCCGGCGGACGGTTACGGTGCCAATTAACGGATTTCGCCTCGAAAAACAAAACAGCACAATTGTTTCATATTGATAGGCACAGAAATAGCACTCTCGTTCGTTTTAATAAAAATATAATGAGCATTAAATGTTTCATATGTCGCGTTAGGGATTACCCTAACAATAACATTCTCGTTCGGTAATTATACCGAACGAGAATGTTATTGTTTAGCCAGGTACCAAGTTTTTTTTTTGGGAATTAATATTGATATCGTTTTTTGAGTACACGAATGGTACATGTTCTGTTTTCCTTATTTACCTATTTAATCCCTTATTTAATTAATTATTGAAATTACGACCACCAGCAATTGTCGAATTATCTACCATATAAAAATAAGTCGGGTTTTCTTTCCTGACGCTATAACTCCAGAACGCACTAACCGATTTCCACGGTTTTGCATTCGTTGGAAAGGTCTCAGGCTCCGTGAGGTTCTTAGCAAAGAAAACACAGGAAAATTTTCAACAGAAAAGCGGGAAAATATTTTTTTTTAACAAAAAACTGCCTTTACAATTTTTCAAAAAACTTTACAAATCTTTTTGACAGGACGAAGTCTGTCGGGTCCGCTAGTTACATCTAAATATTACAAATCCTTAACCTTTACAAATATAACCGTGTTTTTAAGGCAGCCACAATATACACCAAAAAGTATACAGTCAAACATATATCATACACTATTAAAAAGAAAATAATATAGAACTCAGATTAATATCCCGTATGACGGCAAGACGAATCCGCACCGAAAAAAAAATTAATGGCGCCTTCAACAACTCTGTTATCCTTCTTCTAAATTGTTGGAGAGAAAAACAACATATGTCGAGGTCTCCGTTTCCTGACAATCTATTGTAAGCATCTGGTAAACGATACAATGTGTGCATGCGAGCATTAGTACGGGCAAACGGCTTCAGAAATAATGAATTCAGAATCGCATAACGCGCACTTCCCTTGCGTAGGAGAGGGAGGGAGAGGTCCTAGAGCTGTGTCAATCTTTAAAGAAACTACTCAGTGAGTTGTTTCTTCCAAGTGATTCATTGATTCAAATCTCTAACAGCGCTTCAAATGAATCATTCACTCAATTGCATCTCGGTTTTAATCGGCACGTGGCGCTCGCACGCTCAATAGCAATATTTATATCAGTGTATTTGTATCAGATATCAGAATATTTGCATCAGATATCAGAATATTTGCATCAGTGACTCTAAACAGATTTAATGATGCAAATGAAGCACTTCCTGATTCGAATCTCTGTAATGATCCGGATACAAATGATCCAATCTCAACAAAGATAGTTTCCATCATTAGTAGGAACCCGATACTGTACTTTCCGGGGAAAGATCATATCAAGTGTATATTAGTTAGAGCTGAAACATACCTATTATGGTCCATCCCGAGGAACACGATGTGTAGCATGAGAGGCACGTGTATGGACCAGTCCGGCTCTACGCCGTCCAGGACCACGTCGCAGAGCAGCATCACCGCAACGTTACACCTAAGACATAGAGTACAAATTAGTCTTCGAAGTATAACGAATAGAATGACGATAAGGTGTCCTAAAAGAGGGACAGTGGCGGTGTGTTCTGGGCAATGGACGAAGCGGACGATTTCGGTCGGGGCTCGGGGTCGATCCTGCAATATACCAATGTTTTTCGTTTTTCGAATTCGTTCCTATGGTGAAGGAAGAGAGTGACATACATATAGTGAAACGTGAGTGTACATACCTAACATAGGCTGCGAAGAATAAGTAGAGAATATCACCCCTTTTTATTTGTTATTTTGTTGTCTGTTGGCAAATCAACAGACGTGTTTGGGACTCTGCCAGTGGGTGGGGTGAGCCCCACACACGGCCGCACCTTGCCAGCGCGGCGTCATGGTGCATAAGCAGCATTCCCCTCAAAAAAAAAAAGGACTGCCCGACCAGGTTTTGGGTCGGGTCTTAGCGTCTTTCGAAGATTACCCTAGATAATACCTACCACCCTTATTTTTTTTAAGAGTGGAAATGCACTTTTTGCACCGTGACACCGCGTTGGCTAGGCGTGGCCGTGTGTGGGGCTCTCCGGTCAACAGGACCGGCCTACCCACTAAAACCCCCCATGCGTGAGTGCATGAGTTCTCTAGACCCATGCGGGACACATGGCGGGGTGTGCTTTCGCGATTCTACTGCCATTTGAGAATACCACCCTAACATAATTAGAGTAGGCTCCATGGATATGGAATCCATGGATGCGGAGTAACCTAGATACGACTCCAAGTCTTTAAATAATTATACAATTTACAATTAAATGAACCTGAAAAAATATTGATCATCAAAAGCTTCCCGAAAATACTCGCAAATAATTAAGTTCAATTATCCTCACCAATCAGAACAGACAGGCAACGGATTTTTTATCCGATCCAATATTTTGTTTGAGTTAATTAAGAGGAAACAGAAGAAAAAGGACGTCATTTTTTTTTTCTCGCTAACGAATCGTCGCGTGGTTGTTAGGAAAAATTGTGAAGCTAGCGAGGGCCGAGAGTCAATAACATCTGTTTTCACCGAACAGACGATTCGCCAATTAAGGCAACTGTAATGTGATATCCCAGTATATTTTCCCTGCGTGTGCGATTAATTAAAAAAAAAGAGACTGGAGCAAATGCACTGAGTTGCAAACAAAAGGACACCCGTCTTATTTTTCAAAGCAAATCAAATCAAAATTAACATTATTCAAATATGACTTTATAGAAAGCTCTTTTGAATCTTTTGAATTTTTTTTCTATTTTTTAATTTATACACGAATTTATACGAAAAAACAAATACTTACACTTTAGAATGTAGTGTGTTCAAATCAAGTTATTTTGTAGCCTGTGCGTTGGAATACGGTTATTTCATATAAATATGATATCTACTACAACGTTGTATTATTGAAATGACTTTATGTGTATTTGTTTCTTTGTTGTATGTTATTAATAATTATGCCAATTACAGGTACATCCGTGTCTGATATATATCAGGCAGGAGAATGTACATTTTGATATCCACCGCGAGTCATCAAGCTTGTAAACAAACAACTAAATAAAGATGACGGAACGTCAAGGCCCACATTATAGAACGAGATTGTTTTTTTTATAGGATAGGGCAGCAAACGAGCAAACGGATCAGCTGATGGTAAGCGATAACCGTTGCCCATGGACGCACAGATTCGTTGTCGGCTTTTTAATTGGGTATATGTTCTTTTCTCGTGGCAGAAATTTCCTGGAAAAACGCAATGCGGTGGACTGCCAAGCGATGATGAAGCGATGAGCGAAATGATCAATGTTCAATACAGTGATCATTTTGTGAGCGCGTGGAAATAAATAGGGTGTACGATTTTCTCGCAAACCTGTGTATATCGGCGTTTATCGTTTGTAAAACTTATTGGAATTGGAACTAATAGCCAGACTTACCCGTTGTCGTGGACACGGCTCGGGGCACCCAGTGGGGTCCCCTCGCTTCTCAAATATACTACACAATAACAAGCGCGCATCGCTCTACTAGGATATACTGTGACCCCAAAATCTATTTATCGATTGTTATCGAAATCCAACGCAACTGGCGCTAGGTGAGAAACTAATAAATCTTTTAAAGAAGTATTTAATTACTGTTTATATCGAATTCAGATGAATGTAAACCCAGGATAATTTTTCTTGTAACATCACTCATGTATCGCGCGGGGGGATCAAATTCTCTATGGGTCCACTCAATACTGAGTACTAATAATAATAAAATCTTTGGCATATAACATGTTATATAGACAACAATAAATTAAGTCAGAATATTTTTAATATTATGATAAATCTGTAGAGAGGTCAATTCTGTACATGAAACATATTTCCAAAATAACTATCAGGGGGTGATAAGGGATCGATACTGATGCCAAAAATGTAATCAGTAAAATTTTCACATGTCTGTATAACCGTTATAGAAACAAAAACTACTCGACGGATTTTAATGAAACTTGATACAATTATTTTTCACACTCCTGAGCTGGTTATAGTATACTTTTCATCACGCTACAATCAATAGATGCAGAGCAGTGAAGGGAAATGTTGGGAAAACGGGAGAAGTTACTCCATTTTTTAAGTTTCCGTCGCGTGTGCAACGTTAATGGTTGAAGCTACACAGAAATCATGTATGCCCAAAATGTGGAGAATAATTGAAAATGCTAGCTAAAATTACGATTCCACGCGGACGAAGTCGTGGACACAGCTACTTCCTAATATTATCTCATTATTATATCTAGAAAATGAATACAAAAACTACGGTTAGTTAAGTGAAGTTTATGACTGAGAGAGGCTTTATGGATCTTATCCATTGAATTGAATATTGAATTATTATTAAATCTTCAACTGTCCGTTTGCATTATTTTTAAGAAATAATTCCGGCTTATGAATCTAAAAGTCGTCGCAAATCCCAGAATCGAATCTCATGTTAAATTCCCGTTATTTAACCGAAGTTTTTTCTTTTTAATATGGAATTAGATTCCACATTATCTGTGAACTATGATGTTGATGCCTATCCTCATGGGAAATATAACCGTGGTTATGACAGCAATGAGAGGAATCTCCTAACAATGTGCCTTAAATATAGATCCGCTCGCGCTGTCTGTATCTGATCTATCTGTCAAGAGGTACTCGCCTCTTAAAATATCGATGGAGATTCTTCGCTATCAAGCGGTTATCAGATGAATCTATACGATCAGTTATTGTCATATCCACATCCCACATGCCGTTTGATTAATTGTTATTATATTGTTATAATTCATATATTTTCCTTTTTCCATTATTTGGTACTTTTCTATTTTATTATCAAATACATGTGTTGTGTATCTTCATTTATTTATTTCATTTATTTATTTTTTTATTCAATAATTTATTTATTCAATAAATGTTCATTCATCATAAACTAGAGTCAAATAAAAGCGTTGCTTTATCTAGATTATTCGGATAAGGATCTATTTGTTTTAAGACAGATTATATTCCTACTGACAAACACAATCTTAATAAAAAAAATTGGTTCAAAAGAAGTCTTAAAATAGTCCAGACATTGAAAGTCCTTATCGAGAAATAAATAAACGGTAGCCCCCCATCCTACCTGTACGGCTTTTAAGGTCATAGCTTAGGCTGAGTTTAATCAGCAGGTCATTCCGACGGAACCGCCTCGATAGGTACGGAGTCAGAAATCTTGTTTTTTTTTACCACGACGATGGTGGAAAACAGGCCTACAGCCCGCCCGATTGTAAGTAGTTACCGTGAAAATTAGATACTTGCAATACTCGTTGACCCTTTAAAAACCTATTTACTGCTTTTTTGATGAACCCCATATTGCAGCCCTGCGGGAAAACCTCGGTAAGGAGGTAATCTCCGTGGTTGCGATGGCAACCATGAGGATTCCCAGCCTCAGAATCTTCAGAGGAAAAAAAAATAAATAAATTGATTCACACTTTCAACTACACATATGATTAAATTAATAGAAGGCCAAAAACCTATTTACAAGCTCCGTTCAAAAGTCAAGCCGGTGCAAACATTGACTCGCTCGAATCCCAGCCAAAACCAAGTGGATAGGATTATAATTCACTTAATAACCATACACACACAATTAAATGAAATCAATTTGACTAGCGGGAGCGTGGAGAACTTTGTGTGTAATTGTCTCAATAATTCCACACATTAAACACTACCCAAACTGCGTCTTTTGACAACGTGGCTTTTGAACGCGCGCTTAAATTAATTATGAACCTACGCCGACGCCACTGTAAGTTTATATCGGGTGTTACTAAATACTTGTGTAGAAAGAAATAACAGGGCTAACTATTTTTTTCTATTGCAAAATAAACATATTACTTTTGATCTTTTGTAACGATAACCCTAAATCCGCTCCGGGTAATAAATATAATAAACAATCATTGTTCCGATAGTTGTGTCTGCGAATGGCTTGATAGCAAAGAGTCTCGATCAACATCTTAAGAGGCTCTCGCTTGACGGATGGATCAAGGGTCGGATACAAAAAGCAGTGATTCTCGACACGGCACGTATTGTCCGGAGATTTCTCTGTCTGCCGCCCTAACCACCGGTTTGTTTGGGCCTTGCCTCGCTACCGGCGGCATACTAGGTTTAAGTTTTTTATAGTATTTATATTTATTTTATATATTTTAAAAAACTTAAATTTAAGATTATTAATTAAATATATGAATAATAATAATAAATAAAGGCGTAGGGAAGTGACGACCCCATCGCTCGCTGGTGGGGTATTTAATGCCCCTTAACTGCCATAAATGCCCCATCACTGCAGTAAGTCTCCCACAGGACAGCTTGTGGCGAACTGGCGGTGAGTTGTGTCACCGAGGGTACCGATGTGCTTCAGGGGGGCGTGTGCCACCCGCCTCTGTCTTGCCTTAGCCAGCCGGACAGAGTGGAGTCGCAAGAGCAGATGCTCGAAGGGTGGAAGTGTAATAATGTCATAACGCCAACGGCGTCTCGATCGCTGTCGCAGACACACCTCTCTACACCCTTAGTCGTTCACATCAATGTTCCTCTCTTCGCACCAATATTGGTCTGCTTTTTTGGAAGTCCATTTAGTGAGCGGCGAGTCACCACCTGCCATATTTAAATCAATTAGGAGGCTTTGAGAAGGTAGGTGACCGGAGTCTCTTCCATAGTCCGGTTCTCATTACCACCGAAATCGAAATGCAATAGTCCACAGGCTTTTTGACCATTAATGACAATAGTTTCTGTGCATCTAACTGGGTGTAGTCTTTAGCTGCATTTTTTTATGATGCAGATAGAGATTGGATCCAGTTGGTACACTCCACGCACACTTTCATTAAAATTCGCTTAAATGGCCTCTACGCGTTGGATCTGTATCCCCGCGCACGCCTTGTAAAGGACCGTGTTTTATAAAACCACGTGACTTAAGCGATAATAATAATGTCATAACGCCGACGGCGTCTCGATCGCTGTCGCAGACACACCTCTCTACACCCTTAGCCGTTCACATCAATGTTGCTCTCTTCGCACCAATATTGGTCTGCTTTTTTGGAAGGTCCATTTAGTGAGCGAGTCACCACCTGCCATATTTAAATCAATTAGGAGGCTTTGAGAAGGCAGGTGACCGGAGTCTCTTCCATAGCCCGGTTTTTAATACCACCAAATTCGAAATGCAATAGTCCACAAACGTTAATGACAATAGTTTCTGTGTATCTAACTAGGTATAGTCTTTAGCTGCATTTCTCACGATGCACATAGAGATTAGACCCAGTTGGGACACTCTATGCACAGTTTCATTAAATTTCGCTTAAATGGCCTCTACAAATAAGGGCCGTGTCTTTTAAAGATGCCTGATATAAGCGAATATAATAACATGGCTACTGGCGGCACCGAAACTAAGTACTCATCAAAGTGATCTATTGTGTTTAAACAAAAGATTAATTTTGTACGCGATCACGTAATATGTTATTAGACATTATTGATATTTAAAGTAAAAATTGATTTCAAATAAATAAATAAATTGAGTATATTGTATAGAATTAAATAAACGATTTGTCTAGATTAATACTTATGGTGGACTTGTGAAACCAATATCAATGTCTTACGTCTAGTCCTTAATATAATTAAATTTTGCGCCATTTTACGCAATTGCGTTAGCAGTTACCAATTTACGATTTTCTTAACAGCTGATTAGGGGTGTCATTTGACAGCTGTTGCTTTCCTTTCGAAGTTAGTTGAGCCGGGAAAGCAAAGTGGAAAGTGTTCGGTTTTCAGATAACACAAGCACGTACAGTTATTTATGTGTCCGTTTAATTTGAAGTATAAAATTGTCGTTATAAAGAATTTTTCTTATCCATACTGAGGTTTTCCTTATTTGTTTATTTAACAACTAAAATAGCAGGCAAACTTTATTTAGAAATTATCACAGGCACGTCAACTAAGTAAAAGTTATTTAAGCAATCATAGAAGGCAATAATATGTTGTCACAAAGTAATAATCAACAATACAAAATTCTGATGAAAAATACAGTGGTATTCTTCAGAGATTTTCTTTATAATATAATTCGGTGATTCAGTTGTAACCTTCTTCTTCTTTGTGTGCCTCTCCGACTAGCGAAGGTTGGCCGTCAACTCCGCATATTTTGTTCTATCTTTTGCGAGGCGGAAGAGTTGGGCAGCACTCGCGATTCCGGTCCACTCTCCAGTTGTAACCAATATTTGTAATTTAGGATTAAAAAATAATAAAAAAATAAATAACTTTTTTTATATTTTTTACATTTACACCAATTAGCCTAGCCCAAAGTAAGCTTAGACAAACATATATTATACATAAATATTTTTAGGGAAATATAGAACAACAGCTATGACTTAGATACAAATGGTCGTATTGTACCTTAGTCGACACCTTGAAACGGCTAACCACTCGACTGTCCGCACATGGCCGGAGCAACTACATCAATATAATAAAATGCTCAGAGGGCACTGGTGGCGTGAGTGCCACCATAGTGGAGACAAGGTCATTTCACTTCTAATGTATTATTTTTTACTATAGTCAGTAACGAGGTGCTCACACCGAATTGTGTGGCATCGTGAATCAAGTATATTTATATCTCTCTTATAACACACTCGTTCTCTTTCGCCCCGCGTTCACACGCTCATGCAGCTGTCCGGGGTCAAGCTGTGAACAAGATGTACACAAGTAATACTAGACTTTTTGACATTCAGACTCTATTTCCTGTGTGATAAAGATAACTCTCATCACATGCACTCAATCAAGCCGCGACTGTCTCTGACAACGATGCAAATTCGAAAAATATATTTCGCTATTTATCCTTTTTTCTCCGGCTATTCTCCTGCATTCACGTCCATACATTAACATAAGGTCCAGATGTGTCTTATTTGAACGTATTCTATGTACTTTCTAAATTAACTAGCTTATTTATTTTTCATTTCTAATACAAAACTTATTCAATAAAGAAGCTAAAACTGACGCGCAAAAAAAAATATATTTTTTCAGATATGAAATATTAATAGCTGTTTATTTGTCACTTTTCCACGACACAAAGATCTCAGGTTTTCAAATTGAAAACCATTTAATATGCACTATTGAGTGTGAAAAATTGTGAGAACTGCACAAAGAGTTATAGAACGAAGAATACAAAGAGTTACTTATATTATAAATTCTTGTATTCATAGGTGGGGAGAAGCCCTCCCAATGGGGACTTACTTTCAATTTCGATTCGTTATTTCGAGACTCGACATTCGTTTTACAGGGTTCGGGATTATTTACAATAGTGAACGATAACAATATTATACTGGATTATCTTCAAAAAACTAGAGGTTCATTCATGGGAAAATGTGTAACTGCTTCGCCTTATAATAAAATTAAAAGACTTGTCAAAAATATTCTAAAGAAATAAAGAGTATTACAAGGCCCCACACTAGAAATTTTATCCTGTGTCGTCGTGGATGGCGTCATAGAAATCTCACATGTACGGTACCTAGCGGTCAAAAAAGTGTTTACCAGTTTTGAAATTTGATTCTATATCACACTTTTTGCACTAAAGTCAAAAATGCCACATCAAGTTACATATTACCTTTTTAAAATAAATATGAAAAAAGACACATAAAGAGGATACAACAAAGAAGTAGCCATAAAAATACCTAATTATATTTCTGAAATTATCACAATATATCGCGATTCACGGTGAGGTTTTGGATTCGGCGTCACGGCAAATAACTGATCACAGAAATAATTCAGGACGACGACCGATACTAACCTTCACGCAAATAGCAGCAATGATTCGTCGTTATGAAGAGCGCGGATTCACACCAACTAGTTATTTTGCTAGTTTATATGATGTGAGTGCTCGGACAATCCGACATGCTTTGCACAGTGCTGGGCTACCTATAGGCACCATGCTATTAAAGTGGAGCTGTAACCTCACCATAAAACAGCTCGGCTCAACTTTGTGCGACAATACATCGATTTTGATTGGTCGAATACTATATTCACCGATGAAAAAACTTTTAAATCAAGCCAAATCGGTAGATTATCTTTATGGCGCTATAATCGAACTCGGTATGACGATGGTCATATCGTGCTTCAAAATGAATTGGGTCGCATAATAGTCAACTTATGGGGTTGGATGAGCCTCGACAGTGTCGTAGAACTGGCATGCTTAGAAAATAGGGCGACTGCTATTAACTAGGGCGATGTGTCGCTTATGGATGTGGGCGATGTGTCGCTTATGGATGTGGGCGATGTGTCGCTTATGGAAGAAGTAATGCCAACTGTTAGCGTCGTGTATCCTGAAACAGAATTCCCGCAAGTTCATTACGTTTAAGATAATGCACCAGCACCGTAACATTCATCTCATTCAATGGCCAGCTCATTCTGCTGATTTAAATCCTACAGAAAATTTATGGGGACTCATGGTTCAACGGGACTGTCAAAATGAAAGAAACCCTCAAGCTCATAAATCACACTGTGCTCGAGTATGCAACAACATTAGGAGATTAGACTACGTGCCGTCATAAGCGCGGCAGGCGGTTATACTAAATATTAAATAAAGATTTTAAAAGTTTATATATTATTGTTTCTTCATATTATTAGTTAAAAATCTTGAGGGATGGTAGCTCAGTAAATAAAAGCGTGCCTTCCATACTGGGGGCCGTCGTTTGAATAGAGGGTTGCAAAGGTGAGACGGCAGTCGCTTCATAAATTCTGAATCATGATCTAGGTATTAGGTCTAGGCTAGTAGGTCTAGCGTATTCCAGGGCTCCAAAGCGGCAGCTTTGAACGTAAACGGGAACATGCTAAGTTGATATGATGCGATTGTTAGATTAAAAGATTTCTTTGTATCAAATATTGATAGTTCATCTGGTGTATCCGGTAGACTACGATCAAAAGGCCTCTTAATGACATTGACTGGGGGCGCAGTTCCATTTGAAAATGTCAAAAATACTGACACTTTTGAAAGAAATAGCATTAGTTCTAGTTTTTGCCACGCGCCCAATAAGGGTTGTGCGATTTTACCTTATTCTATTAGCTGCTAACTGTCAGCTGTCACATCATTAAAAAAGATACCATATCTATGATTAATATTATGTAATAGACATATAGAACTTATCACCTACATGTGTGCATGCGATTATGATCCTTAAGGTGGTAAATTTTTTTTGGACCGCGACCGTACAAACACCCAGCCCGGAACAAATGTTTGTAGGTTATATAAAATTACTCGACCACTGCGCAAAATTATGAAAATGTTCGGAATTCAATCAATGATTCAGTATTAAATAAATAATTACTTCTATCGGACATATGTAGATCCGTTATTTTTATTATGTTCTAATGTAAATAGATGTAATCGTGTCATTATATGATTTTGAAATAAAGAAATAAAAATTAGGACTATACTAGAGTTTCTTTCTTGTTCTTCATTGAAAGATTCTCCCAATTTCCGAACTGGTGTAGAGTTTATTTTTCTTTGTACGTCGATAAGTGACTGTAGTTTTTTTTTTTTATGTGATAGGGGGCAAACGAGCAGACGGATCACCTGATGGTAAGCAATTACCGCCGCCCATGAACGCCCGCAACACCAGAGGAGTCAAAAGCGCGTTGCCGGCCTTTTAAATGGGAGTACGCTCTTTTCTTGAACGTGTGGATTCGTAACGGTTCGGAAACACTGCAGGCGACAATTCATTCCACAGTTTAGCTGTGCGAGGCAGAAAATTTCTAGAGAAACGCACAGTGGTGGACTGCCAAGTATTGAGATGGTGAGGATGGAAGGTTTGTCGCGTGGAACGATGTCGGAAAGTAATAGCAGGGATTAGTCCAAATAATTCCTCTGAGCATTCTCCGTAATAAATGCGATAGAGTATGCAGAGAGAAGCTACATCTCTACGCAATGCAAAGGGTCAAGCCGACTTGAAGGTTCCTGGTGGTCGACGATGCGAATCGCTCTCCGTTGAATCCGGTCTAGAGGGAGAAGCTGGTATTGGGGCGCCCCTGCCCAAAGATGAGAACAGTATTCCATATGAGGCCGGACCTGTGCCTTATAAAGTTGCAGACGGTGGGCCGGTGTGAAATACCGCCTCGATCTATTGAGCACACCAAGCTTCTTCGAGGCTAGTTTAGCCTTACCCTCTAAGTGACCACGGAACTGAACTACGCTCGATATGTCGACACAAGAATCCCAATTTTGGCTGAGGCGGTTAAGGGAGTGCTCTCAAAACGAGGAGACACGACAAACGGGAGCTTTTTTGCAGCTTTTTGCAGTGTAGTAATAAAATCCTATGTAGAATATAAGATTATTTCAGATAGATAGATAAAAAAATGTTTATTTACACTGGCCTTTATCACACACAAGATAGCAACATGAACATAAATGAAATTATATAAACTAATAATTACCCAATACAAACTGAATTGTGTGCGCAACAGAAGTGTGAAAGGGTCGCAGCTCAGTCACTGAAATTTTAATACAAAAGGACTGGTGTTTTGTTACAATTCTAAGGATTCGATGTTTACCAGAACATTGCCAAAACTTTACACAAATTTAAAGCACACATATTAATAATATATCGTGTTGGTAATTGTTATTTTGATTTAACAGTTATATGTATTACCTCTTCGAATACCTACATAGGCAGAGAACTATGACTGGCTGGATGAGAATAGCCTGATAATAAACATGACTCAGTTAAGGGTATGTTATTTTTTGAAGGATCATTTACATTTTTGTTAAACATGTTATGGTCACCATAAGACACGGTCCTTTATAAGGCTTGCGCGGGGATACAGATACAACGCGTAGAGGCCATTTAAGCGAAATTTAATGAAAGCGTGCATGGAGTTCATTTGCTAAATATATTTGTAACGTATGTTAATGATTATGTCTTTTTTTCTAACACTACTTAACTGTCTGTCTGTTTGTATATGTATATACTTATAACTAGAGATCGGATAATCGGATGCATATTTACCTAAAGTTAGTTTAAGACAAAGTATGGAAACGGCTTTTTATTGTTTTGTTAAATAAAAATCCCGGGATTGCGGAATTGGATAGCCGGATGTTTATTTATTTACCTAATTTAGTTTTTGACAAAGTTTAGAACTGTCTTTTTATTTCATTTCCATAAATAAAAATCCCGGAATTCACACTCATTAAATCGGAAGTTAACTCAGAGTGAGATACTAGACCATACTTACGCCCGGGCATCATTTCTGTTATTATTTTACAATTATTTAATTGATTATTGTTTTAGTCAAACTAGCTCACTATTTTCGCATAACACTCTTCATGTAATAAATCGTACCTTCATAAATCGCACGGGGAACTGAAACTAAACTTTATGTAAATACGTATGCATAGTTGTATAAATGAACCCGGAGTCTCGGTCTTTTGAAAATAAATATCACGTGCTAATTTAGTAATTTTCAAACAATATCACTACGTTAAATTTGCAGTCCCGTATTTTCCCGGGTTTTTATTTAACAAAATGTATTTTAAAAAGCCGCTTCCATAATTTGGGAGCCAAAAATTACTTTAGGTAAATATGCATCCAATTATCCGATCTCTACTTATAACACTTTTTTATGAGTTAATAAAAGTTTAAAATAAGGCATTAACTTTCATTAAATAATCGTAGTTTTAAATGTTTCAATAAGTTTCGGTTTCGGTGCCCTTTGAAAAATCAACGATGTCATCGCTTAGAGCAACAGTTCAAATAGAAAATTGGTAGTAGATTATTCGTTTCCAGATATATTGATCTGTAAATTATTGGCTCGAGAACAGGTTCTAGTAACTGTTGTCATTTCGTAAATCACTCATCATCTCGACAATCACTGGTCAATTCAGATTTCAATTTCAGAACACTGGTATATCGAGTATGAAAATTCTTTTTCGTGTCGACATCGATAATAGCCCCCCACTGCCAGAGCCAGCGATGGGGGGTGTAGTGGAGTGACGTGGGCGGAGTGGGCAGCATTTGGAAGGCAAACTTTCCGAACATCTCTTAGCTTACAAATATAACAACGCGATTTTAATATGAATATTATTTTTTCTGTCTTGCGGACATTGAGCGAAAGTTGTCAATCCATAAGCATACTGTACAAGAATGGCAAATAAATATATATTTCTTTCTTCTTTCAATATAATTAGTGCGTGGGTGGTTATTAGTAGAATCTCCAGTCGAAGATGTTATATCGAAGAAGGCGGATTTGGAAGGGGAACCTTTATCAGCTCCTTTCCGATCGTCTAAATACGGTCGGAAATATACACATATGTGTGATGAAATAAAACAACAGGAGGTCTACCACCATCTTCAACCAAACGATTCAAAACTGTAGGTTACTATCTACATTAATATTATAAAGAGGAAAGATTTGTAGTTTTGTATGTAACGAATATACTCAAAAAGTACTGGACCGATTTTAATAATTGTTTTTTCATTAGAAAGCTACATTACCGCTGAGTAACATAGGCCATATTTAGTACTAGTAGTGGGTAGGCCTCCCCCTTCTGCGAAGAGAGCTCCACATAACCGCCGGCTCGCCACAGCCGGGGTATGCAATTTAATGCATTTTCCTCAGGGGAACAAAAAAAAGAAAGGCCTCCCCCTTCTGGGGAGGAGAGCCTCACATAACCGCCGGCTCGCCACAGCCTGGGTATGCAATTTAATGAAATTTCCTCAGGGGAACAAAAAAAAAGGCCTCCCCCTTCTGGGGAGGAGAGCCTCACATAACCGCCGGCTCCCCACAGCCGGGGTATGCAACTTAATGCATTGTCTTTAGGGGAACAACAAAAAAGGTACACATCACGTACTCCGCATTTGCGCGAGGCATACCCACGAATCCATGACGACATCCATCTTGTACTTCATCGAAGCGATCCAGGGATTTGTAAAACCAATTACTACTCTGCATCGAAGCGCAGTACGTCTAATGAAAGTTTTGTATGAAGACGTCATACAATTATTTCATCGTCCGTTATCAGAGAAAATTTGTTTGCGTACCTATTTAATATTTAAATTTATTTTGTTAGTATATAACATAACATAACCCTTTATAGTATTCATAAATACACACACAAAAAAAAGAAAATAACAAATGTACAAAAGGCGGCCTTATTGCTAAACAGCAATCTCTTCCAGGCAACCTAGGACCAGGGAAATATTAAAAGGAGATTTAAAAATAGGATGGGTATAGTAATTGGACAGGACAATAGGCTATAACTAGTTTAAGTTAAGGAATCTTTGACAGGAAGTGACACGGACTTGATTCTTAAAGGACTCCAGCGTTCGCGCTCCCCCTCAGGCAGAGAGTTCCACAACCGGACGGCATCAGCCGAAAAAGAATATGAAAAATAGTCGGTACTTCGGGGCGGTATATCCAGAGTCAGATTAAAATTAGAACGCAAGGCACGACGAATTGGATCGAAAAGATATATATCTATTATAATAAAAAAAAATACATTACACGTTAATTAATATTTTATATATTAGACTATAAGAAAATATATAATAGATAATTTACTATCCGCTATATTTATTTGATTAACTTTCGAGTATATATAATTGAGAATCAAACAATTAATTTCTTAGACGTCAAAGTTGGTTCGCCCTTTGACCTTCACCATTTCAGAGCTTAATTCAGAGCTTAGATATTTACGCTTATCTATTCAAGTAATTTTCAAGTAATTATAGTTGCGAAATTCACATATTAATAACGAACCGTTACAGAGAGTATCTTTAAAAAAGTAAAAATAATAACAGTTTTTTAGCTTAAATTGTTATAAGTAATATCACTTATTCTTCATTCATTTCTTCCATTACTCTTGCTCTGTTAACTTTAATGTATCGCAATCTCTAAGAGCCCGGTCGAATCCCGTTGAGGGCAGATGTTTGTCTAGGTTAATATATATTTCTATTAATAATGTTTACATATGTATAATATATTGTATATCTTTTCGTTGCTCTATATACCATAACAAAATCGTTACAGAGCTCACTTTGTGCTTGGGTAATTGGTAATTGTAAGAAATATGTATTTAATTACATATTTTATCTAGTAAACTATTTCCACCAATTTACTTACATGCCCACTCTGTATATATACGATGAACGACTGAATCGATGGACAAAATCAAAATGGCGGAATGGAAACGTTGTCTATGTGTGTTCAATACAGCGGCGGGAAAAAATTGCATTCATTCTTGTTTGCACACAGCATTTGCAGACTTTGATTGAAAGCGGCAGAGACTAAGGGCCGTATGCTAAAATAAAAAGCAAATCACTGACTGAAATTACGTTTGAAAAGGGATGGCGCTATATGAGTTCAATAGCGCCATCCCTTTTCAACTGTTTTAACAACGATTTACGTTCAAATTCGATTTTAGACTCGTAATTTATTGTTATTTATATTGTAAATAAGAACTGTACCTGTACGATTTAAATTCACAGTTTACGAGTTTGATAAAAAAACGTGGGCTGTGAAATAAATGTTGTAACGGGTAGATGGATACGGATTGAGTTTGTATGGAAAGTAAAAGCTAAAAGTTTTGTACGAATCTTTAAAGTTTTTATAATATATGAATAAACTAGCTTTCCGCCCGCGGCTTCGCCGCGTTATATTCGATTTTCCACAGGGAGGATATGTTTTCCGTCGGTAAAATTATCTTATTTCCTTCCATGGGTCCTCGGGTTTTGCGATTGGTATATACGGGGTATACTATCTGTGTATAAAATTTTATTTAAATCGGTTCAGTGGTTTTTACAATACTGCCATACAACTTTCACCCCCTCCTTTCAACCCTTTACAGCCCTTTTCTGCTTTAAAAGGTAGCCTCTGTCCTGTCTCAGCTTCTAGACTATCTGTGTACCAAATTTCATTTAAATCGGTTCAGTAGTTTTACCAATTTTTCCATACAACCTAGCATCCCTTCTTTCAACCTTTTACAACCTTTTACAACCTATTTTGTATAAAAAAGGAGCTTATGTCCTTTCTCGGGCTTTAGACTATCTGTGTACCTAGTTTCATTTAAATCGGTTCAGTAGTTTTAACAATATTTCCATGCAACCTATTATCCCTCCTTTCAACCTTTTACAACCCTTTACAACCTTTTTAGCATGAAAAAGTAGCCTATGTTCTTTCTCAGGCTCTAGACTATCTGTGTACCAAATTTCATTTAAATCGGTTCAGTAGTTTTGGCGTGAAAGTGGAACATACAGACAGATAGACAGACAGAGTTACTTTAGCATTTATAATATTAGTATGGATGTGACATTAATAGTTTGTAAAATAGAAATTAAAATAGGGAATAAAAGTTTTGTTGAATAGGCTCTTAAGTTTCACACTTGCGTCTTCTGCACAAATTTCCGGAGGCCATAGAAAATATTTATCCCGTTCGGGAAGCAAACCTGTGACCCGCTGTCTGGTAGCAGATTCCTCGATCACTGCGCCTAGCATACAGTGATTTAAGTTGGTATAGAGATAGTTTGAGAACCGTAGAACGATATAGGGACATTTTGACCATAACAGCTGCCCGGGTTTTGATGCAACATGTTAGTTAGTTAGTTTGGCTGGGCTCCACCGCACTTAGCCTCACGATTGGGCCATTGTGCGTATGATAGAAGGCTCCTGCCTCCTTCCTACTCCATCCATCCCAGTTCCTCCCAGAACGCTAGCAGCCTCTGTGGGCTGCTGCATGCTTCTGGCAGGGACGCCGGGGAATGGAGAAGTTTCTCCCGTTGGTCGGCCACACTTGCACATTCCATAAGAACATGCTGTGGCGTTTCCTCAGCCTCCATGCACCCTCTGCACAGGGGGCTGTCTGTTATACCTATTGTGTACAGGTGTTTGTTTAAAAGGCAATGTCCGGTTATGGTGGCTATGACCTTTTGGATCTTGTCTCTCTTTAGTTTGATAAGGGAACGGGCAAGCTTCTGGGAAGGTACCGGGACTGCTTCCTTCGTTCGCTTGGATGATGCAACATGTTATAAAGATGATTGGAGACAAAGGGAAAACGTATGGTAATTTCTAATTCCCGGAAAATCCTATATAACGCGGTAGAAGCTGAGGGCACTAGGCGAATTTTTTTTATATTGACTTCAATATATGTATTTCAATATCATAACATGCTGTCCTTAGGAAAATAGGTCAAATTTGAGTTACTTTAAATTCATATGCCCTTAGTAACTTTAAGGAGTACATCAAACAAAAAGTAGTCAATTCTCTCTCATCCAATAAAAATTTTGTTACCCGTCATGTCTGCTATAAATACGACCGCATACCATATTCATAAGCCCGGGGGTAAAACACGTATCGTAAGTTAAAACAAATTTAAGGTTACAATAAAACAGAGGGCCGTAAAGATGGGAATCTGTGAAATATCTGAGTAAGTATTAGTGATGTGCGCGATCGTTGAAAATGTATATCCGCATACGGATCTGCATTCGGATATTTGGTGTCAAGATCCGCGGATCTTGGCACCAAACTTGTTTAATCAGTCGGTGTCAGTGCCCGCGACTTTAACACACGTTTTGACTTAGATCTTTTTTTGTTTTGTTAAGAAATATTTGCATTGAATTTAGTAGCTTTTTATCGCTACCTAATGACCTATTCAATGAATTTCATCAACGAGTATGCATTTGTGAAAGATCCGCCAAACAGTGACGGATACGGACACGGATATAGATCTTTCTTCAGATATCCGCGGGCACGGATATAACTAGTTTGAATTTACACGCCATATATTATGGCGATAAATATATGGCGTGTCGCTTCAATCCCTTCAGTTATCATCAATACTGTTCGACAACTGGTTATTTGAAATTATTATTTATGATTGTAGTATGAAGTTTATGAATTACCTAGCTTTCCGCTTATAATATATGAATAAACTAGCTTTCCGCCCGCGGCTTCGCCCGCGTTATATTCGAATTTCCCACAGGAAGGATATGTTTTCCGTCGGTAAAATTATCTTATTTCCTTCCTTGGGTCCTCGGGTTATACGATTGGTATATACGGGGTATACTATCTGTAAAAAAAAATATTTAAATCGGTTCAGTGGTTTTTACAATACTGCCATACAACCTTTCACCCCCTCCTTTCAACCCTTTACAGCCCTTTTCTGCTTTAAAAGGTAGCCTCTGTCCTGTCTCAGCCTCTAGACTATCTGTGTACCAAATTTCATTTAAATCGGTTCAGTAGTTTTAACATTTTTTCCATACAACCTAGCATCCCTTCTTTCAACCTTTTACAACCCTTTACAACCTATTTTGTATAAAAAAGTAGCTTATGTCCTTTCTCGGGCTTTAGAATATCTGTGTACCTAGATTCATTTAAATCGGTTCAGTAGTTTTAACAATATTTCCATACAACCTATTATCCCTCCTTTCAACCTTTTACAACCCTTTACAACCTTTTTTGCATGAAAAAGTAGCCTATGTCCTTTCTCAGGCTCTAGACTATCTGTGTACCAAATTTCATTCAAATCGGTTCAGTAGTTTTGGCGTGAAAGTGGAACAGACAGACAGAGTTACTTTCGCATTTATAATATTAGTATGGATTAATTAATGATTATGAAGTACAAGAGCCATTGTAATATCATTGTAACAATAGACAATACGAATGTTTCAGTGCCAAATTGCGAGTAAAAAAAAACACTTAAAAAACATCGCTTTCCACTCGCAGCTACACTCGAGTTACGTCGGATTAGGAAATATTATCTTATGCGCTTAGTCAAGTTTCCTACCATCCTCATACTGAATTACATCAAAATCCGGTCAGCTGTTTTTAAATTTTCCCACATAACAAAGATTATTCCCATAATCAAAATTATTACTCTCTGTCCATACTCGGGTCTCAAACAGTCCCTACGATAAAATTCATTAAAATGAATAAAAAAAAACATCATCAAAAACACAGATTTGGAGCTTATTTAACATAGATTGACGACCTCCATAGTCGAGTGGATAGTACACCGGTTTCAAGGTGTCGCCATCTCTGAGGTCCCGGGTTCGAAACCCGGTGGGGGCAGATGTTTGTGTGATGAATGCCAGCATTTGTACCTTAGTCATGGTTGTTGATATATATTTCAATAAAAATTATTTATATATGTATAATATATGTATGTCTATCCGTTGCCCTAGATACCATAGCACAAGCCTTACAGAGCTTACCTTGGGCTAGGCTAATTGGTGTAAGTGTAACAAATATTTATTTATATTATTTAATTTTATTCAAATATAACTGTTAAAGACTTTTTGATAGATTTGCACATGCCTTGTAATTGACGTTGTCACTATGTCTTTTTTTTTTTTGCATGTCACTTCGCTTGTAAAAACATAATTATAGCATTTTTACTGTGAGTTTTGGATTATTTTCTATACCTTTTGCGAACCAGCTCTATCAACCTTTATATTGTGGTCCTTCGAGCCGATGGTCGAGTTAGGGTCGTCGACGTTAGGACTTCTCGCGGCACCTTACGCCGTCGTTCGACTCTGCGTCTAGTACCACTGTCTTCCAGCTCCAGGGGGGAAGAATGTTAAAGACTTTTTGATAGATTTGCACATGCCTTGTGATTGACGTTGTCACTATGTTTTTTTTTTTTTGCATGTCCCTTCGCTTGTAAAAACATAATTATAGCATTTTTACTGTGAGTTTTGGATTATTTTCTATACCTTTTGCGAACCAGCTCTATCAACCTTTATAATAACTTTATAGAAAGCTCTTTTGAATCGTCCAAATTTTCTTTCCTACCACACATTCGGGACGTATTTTTTAGCTGATAAGAAGAATGGGCGCAAGAAACTTATCAGCTTTATCAAAAGTAATAACAACATTTACAATAAATTATGTCGTTATCATACAACGCACATATGTGTTTACAATTTATACGGCAAAACAAATATTTACACTTTAGAATGTAATGTCTTCAATCAACACCAAGCATTAGCGTCTTTCTAACATGTACCTTATGAAAAGGCAATTCAGCTGCATTATGTGGAATCTTGTTATAAAAATGTATACATTTGCCCATAAACGAACCTCTAATTTTTTAGTAGTCTCACCAATATATACCAAATTGGAATTGATTCAGTAATTTCGGTAACCACACAATTTTCCCGTAGTACAAAATTATATAGCGCCGTGGTCTCGGGTCTCAAACTATCCTTATATCAATTCATCGAATATCAGTTCAACAGTTTCGGAGCGTATTGAATACAAACAAATAATCAAATGTTTCCTCTTTATTTGTTAACATAGATAATGTTGATCTTCACAGTGCTGTTAGCTACAAAAAAACTTCAGGTCGGTGCGCAATCATAATTTGTACTGTTTTATTTACAAGTACCGCGTCGACTCATTTGGAAATTACAATTACTTACAATAGAAATGGAAAGACTTTTGTAGCAAACTGAGTTCGTGAGTAGAAATATTTCTTACACTGTATACATTTAAGCGCAGCCCGTCTATCTAATGCTTTTAGAATATGGCCATTCAAGTATAAATATGAAAATACATTTTTCGTTTTGAATGTGCAATCATCCATCTGTGCATTTCAGTTATTCAGTCTCTTTACAAGCGACGCTCGTAGCGGCGCAGCGTTCTATTTTTTATCGCGGGTTATATTTTGTGAAATTTACAGACGCAGTACGGTGGGATTTACGTAGCAATCATAGTGGTATCATGAAAATATGATAAACAGTGTATTCGAAATAACTATTTGCCAACGTGCCATCTCTTTACAGCTTAGTGAATCGGAATGTTTGAAATACAATTTCATATCTGTCATGTAATCTACTGATCAATCGACCGATCATTTTACTTTTATACCACGAAGTTTTTACAATAGAGGTTTTACTTCAACTTCCCAAATACATAGGTAACAATTTAAATTGATACATTTTAAAGTTCGATTTTTAATTCGAGTCAGTAAAATGACATTTCCAGTGTCATGTGTCACAAATCATATTATTTAATATGATATAATGTATTACATATTTACAATAAAAAAAACGCTTTGATACCTAATAAAATAAAGCATGACTAAATGTCTAAATCTATTGATTGCCGAACATCACCATTGTAGTGGGTTGTAGTGGGTCACCTTTTTTGTATCAGTGACAGTTGCACTTGTCATTTTACTGACTCGAATTAAAAATCGTACTTTATAATTTCTTTATCAATCGCACCAACACGACATTCGATCGCGCCGTGGTCCGGAATGCAATACTGACATTTACTGCACACACAGCAGCTACAAGACTATAAGTAAGAAAAGGAGATAATTTTTTTTAGGCCCAATAGAAAACGGCAACGTTTATTAATATTACTGAACTCTAAAATATCAATTTATTATTAAAAGCAATTGCACGATATTATGAGTAAAAATGAAACGGGAATAATAAAATCAATTAATTAAACTTAGTAATGACTTTTGACATTTGAGGTAAAGGAACTATCGTTTTTTTAAATCAAAATGAAAGATGATTTAATATATATACAAATAATATATAAATATAACAATAGATAAAGGATAGTGTATTATTTCATTTTTATTTTATTTAAAAGTATTGAACTCTCAATAATTATTTTAATACTATTTTAGATTATTTTAACTATTAGTTCGTCAGTCCAGTATTGTCGTGAAACGGAACGCGTCATCATTTTTGACAGCGACAGAATGGTACCTACACTGACATCCAATTGACGTCGGTTTGTTTTCAACCGAATTCTGTATTTACGTTTCCAACGGCTTGATTTCGTTTTCTTTCCCGTATACAGTATTTAGAATTCAAAATAAATAATACGACTTCGGGCGTTTGGTAGTGGCCAAAGAAGATTGTATTTTTCAAGAATAAAAAAGTGTTTAATAGCATTTATGTAAAAAACAATTTGAATACAAATCAAAATAAAGCTACTACTAAGAATTTTTAGGTTATTTAATATTCATGTTTTAATTGATTTCTCAATATTCCCGTTAGATAAAAACAAGCTAATGTTCCGTATAATATCAAGGGTTAATAAGAAATTATTTAACGTATGTCTCATTAATAAACGTTACATTTTGTAGTGGGCCTATTCTCCATACAAGAAAAAATTATCTCCTTTGATTTTATGACGAGCTGTTAACTTTAAACAATATGTTTTTCTTCTTCTTCAAATATTGTAACGCAATCTGCATATGCCGGCTAAGAAAATCTCGAGGTAGGTGTAAATTTGACTGACCCGTCTTCGTTTATTAGTACATACAACATTAAACTATTAGGTACGTCCAAATCTTCAGTGTTCAGATCGTTTGTCAACAAACTCGAGCATTGATCAAAAATGAAATCTTTATTGCCATGTTCGAATCGTTACCGGGGGTCTTTTCAATAAGATAACAGTAAATAGACCTTTCTTTCTTGTCTATTCTTTTCAAGAAGGCTCTTCCAATATTCGACAGGGTGTAGAATCGTATTCTTATTTTTTTCTCTTTGTAAGGTTTTTATTAAACAATTTAGTTCTTTGTGCCCTTTTAATTATATTTGTTAAACGTCAATAAATGATTGCAAAGAGCTTAGGTCAAATCTAGATTATTATTTAGTTTTAACTTTGATCGTGATACTATTCTTCTACTACCTTTCACTTCTAATTCATAGTGATGGCGAAGCAAAGTTTACTATCGTTTCGAATTTAATAGCATTATTTGGTAAAAAACTAAACAAATTTGTTACACGTTCAAAATTTAAAACCTTTACTAATAAAATAACTTTTCACCTTAGCAGCTCAAACATACTGTGTTCCCTGCTTAAAAAGAGTGAGGGAAATGCGTTTTTCCTCACTGAGTGAGGAAAATTGATTTGAATTTAGAATGCTGCGAATTATCATTATGTACGAAACACGTCATTCGAAATTCGATTTATTAAATGTCAAAAAATAAGTCGTTCGGAAACGAATAAACCTTTAAAATGAAAATTATTCGGCAACGTTGTAATTAAATATATATTATATAAATTATAAAATGAAATGAATACACTAAAGTAAAGAAAAAATAATTGTTTTAGTCAGAATGTTTTTTGCAAATATATGTGGTTTCATTTTAATTCATATTGTTTCATTTATATCTGTAATAATGTTCTCACTGCTAAGGTGAAAAGTTGTATGTGTCACGCGAGAGAAAAGTTATTTCCATCTCGTGCCTTTGAAGAATCCTTCGCTTACTCGGGATTCAAAATTAGCACTCGCTTGAAAAAACCAACTTTCCTCTCTAGTTGAACAAATAACTATTGTCTGTTGCGCTTTCATGCCAAAACTTACTTTTTAGGCTTTAGATTAGTTATAAAATAAATACGACATTCCAACTTTGTTAAATTTTACCCAAAAGGGGGTAGAAATAGGGGAATGAAAAGTATGTTTGAATAGAGCCACAAAATACTAAACCAACATTACTGAAAGTTTATAAGGTATTTTTTTACGGCGGGATAAATCTTTACTTTAAAAAATATCCGAAGCCGCGGGCGTAAGCTAGTTTAAGTATATATGGTAAATAAAAATCGATAGTTATTACTTTTACCTCCTAAAAAAAATCACAATTTTGACATACGCGATTGTAGCGAAGACATTATGATCTTATTCGTATTATTAATTGCATTCGCATTCAATTAAAATTAACCGACCCGGCTAACTTTGTTCTGTCGTGTACTTCGATGTACTTAATTCTACGTCAAAATATAATATATATACCCAGTACCAACCAACAGACAATGATGTTCATAGTTATATAATACGTGTATACATATAAGTTAAGCTAAAAAAAAATGTAATATTGACTATAGAAGTTATTAAATAAATTATTATTATTAATGACGTTATAATGACATGAGCTGTCAACTGCGAAAGATGGCGGAACGACATATGCGAATCCCAGAAACGAGCGATCATTTAAATCTTATCAGCCATTCTAGAGACGACTTCGTTACATACACAGCTATAATAAACGAAAGAAGATTATGCTTTTATTTAGTTACATAATGTGGAGTGTTTCGAAATTGAATTTGCTGAAGCTGGAACTGGAAATACAAGATCTCGTGGTAATATCAAGAAATATTCCGAGGAACGCGCTTTAGGAGTACAGACAGAGTTCACAGTCATTGCTAAATTAGTTCTTGCTCTGTTGTCATGTAATGTTAACGTCTATACGGTTTATTTATAAGGGTTGGTTTAGTCTCGGCGTCGTGCACATTTTTGAATAATAATAATAATAATAATAACTTTATTGAAAATAAACATTACAATTAGGAGCACAATTACTTAATTACTAGTTTTACCATTACTAAACTAGGTTTCGTACAAAACCTGTATCTTAGCTACAGTGCTCTCACATGTAATAAATTACTAAGATTATACGCACGACTAGTTTTGTACTGAGGGTTTACAATAACGTTTAATTTTTACGTTTATATTTTACATTATGTGCATGCGTATATGTGTGTGTGTGTGTGTGTTGTGTGTGTGCGCGCGCACGTTTGCGTGTGCGCATTAATACTTAAAGTTTCTGAATCATGAAATTACAGAAATAAAATTTTCCGTGTCATTGTAATTTAGCTTTTGTATCCAGTTTTTCACACTATTTTTACACTCTGTTGTATTGAAACTGTATATTTTCAGTACTTTATTCAGCTTACCATAGATAAAGGGGCCCAGGCAATCAAAGAATCTACGTGCGAACGCTGTACGAAACCGTAAAGACTTAATAGGGAGACGATGATCTCTACGTGTTAGCACCAAATGTGGTCCATAGTCAAGACATTTATGTTGGCGTTGAGCTACACAAACGATAAACAACTGTCTTACAGTAAGGACTTCACAGTATTCATAAAGAAGTACAGTAGGATAGAGAAATGGTTTAAAGGTAGATACTTTAAGTATGGCTCGTTGAGCGACTTCCAACGTCTTGAGAGTAGTTTTATGAGTACCTCCCCATGCTATAATACCATATGATAATAATGATTGGCATAAAGATAGATACATTGATCTCAACATCCCCGGTGGCAGCACATGCCGCAGTTTTTTAAATACAATTATAATTTTGCGAATTCTGTTACTCAGACTTGCGATATGTATTTTAAAATTTAAGTTAGAGTCTAATATTATACCTAAATATTTCAAGTCAAAGCAACATTCCAAAACGTTACATGAACATGTGTCGCCACCACCCTGAGAAGAGCATCTATGACAAATAATATTCAGTAACTTAGGTGGCGGTCAGACCCACGGATTGAAAAAGGTAAGATTTTTGTTTTGTCGGAGTTGAGTGTAAGAATATGGTCATCCAACCACTGGCATACTGTATTAAACCCTTTTTGGGCGTTACTGAAAGTTTCCGCCCAGTTGTCTCCTGTAAAAAGCAAGGCAGTATCATCAGCATATGAGACCAGTTTACACGATCCAATGTTTGTAGAACACAACTCATTAATATAAATGAGAAATAGTGTCGGCCCAAGGATGCTACCCTGAGGCACTCCATGTGTAACCGGCAAATCCGTGCTATATTTATTTCCTATTCCGACACACTGATAACGATCAGAGAGGTAACTTTCAAAGAGAAGTAGCTGATTTCCTCTGACACCCACCCCACTCAACTTGTCCAAAAGGATAGGAACAGAGACCGTGTCAAATGCTTTGGCTAGGTCCAAAAAAAGCCCTAGACATTTCTTTCCCTTATCCATATTGCCCACAATAAAACTAATTAAACTTTGTAATGCATCATCAGTTGATTTTCCTTTTTGAAAACCAAATTGATTACATGAGATAAATTTCTTTGAATCGAGATACTTTACCAATCTATCATTAATCAGCTTTTCCAAAGTCTTAGACAGAATAGAATAGATAGGTATAAACGGAATTATTTATTATAAATAGTATTCGAGATTTTATTGAATTATTTTTTACAATAGTTGGGTGCTTAAACTGTTATATTAGTTTTCAAACATTCAACATTTAGCGAGCGAAATTATCCACTCACTTTGGCAGCCGTGACAAGTATAAAGCAAATTACCAGTACATCACATTCCTGCAGAAGTCCAAACGAAGGTCGGTGTTCCTTCATAACTGCGATTCTAATAATCTATTATTTTCTCTAAGCGCTCCGAGCGCTCTCATTCTATTCTATTGAGAGCGCTCGGAGCGCTTGCTTGTTTGAATTTCCAACGCGCATAGATTAGTTTTCATTGAGTTTGTCTTTCGAATTCTAATTCTATTAGCATCCCGGTATTTTCGGATTCCATCACATTGTCCGCACTTCACCAATGGAATGGCATAGAATGGAATGAAAAAACGTGACCTCCAAACGTTAAAATTTGTTTCAAATAGATAAAAATTTTAAAAAGCTGTGTTTATTATATCCGTTACTTCAAATAACACTTTTACTATGTTTTTATATGTGTGTGTGTGTGTGTGTATATTTGTGTATGTAACTATTTATATCATTCGTGATCCTTTCCGTTAATGTAGTTTGTTGCTGCTTTATGTATATTTGTATCTTTTTCACACATTTATCAATAATCTTTAGGCATGCTTTATTAGTTGATTGGGACATGATGCCCTTGGCATTAAGTCCGTCGTTTGTACAATTAAAAACATGTTTAAATAAATAAAATCGATAGATATAATCTTTTTTACAAAACATCTTCATCACACTCAAACACAAGAACACAAAGAGACTAAAATTAAATTTATTAAAACAATAACTCAGTATAAACCAAAAGCTGTGTGCGCTGCAGAAGTGTAAAAGGGTCGTAGCTAGCTCAGTGATTAGAATTACACACAAAAAGATGTGAGCAATGCACTGGTATTCTGCTACAACCCGAGGGTTTAGTGTTTACATACATACATACATACATACACTCACGCCTTTTTCCCACGGGGGTAGGCAGAGATTACGTCCTTCCACTTGCTACGGTCCTTACATATCTCTTTCGCTTCATCTACTTTCAACATTCCTAACATTCCTCATACATGCTCGACGATTAGTGTTTACCAATATATATATATATATATATATATAATATATATTATATATATATATATATATATATATATATATATATACGTATGTCTGTATATAAATATTTCACTATAGCACCTACTATCCAATATCCTAGATTAAAGCAAGCTCTACTAAAACCGTTCCCGTCGATAGCGAGTTTTAACAAGGTTAATTGGTTCAGTCGCCAAGCTCGACAGAACTGAGGTTTAAAGCAGTGGCATTTTCAAACTTTACGCGTCCGGGATTAAGCTTGGAATTACGAAGCTCTTATGCACTCGCACTCTCACTATTCATCTAGTAATCACCAAGCTGTTTCGTATTAGGTAATCCGACTTTTTGCACAACGTTCATAAAAAAAGTGTACTAATGGCGGACTTAATGCCAGAGGCATTCTCCACCAGTCAACCTGCAAAACGTGTTATATACAACACACATGCACACAACACATACATACAATATATATATATCTACATATCCTTTGTTTAAACAAAATTTATAGCTAAATAATATTGTTAACAAAAGGTTCCACAAGTAATAAGGTTTGACTCCAATTAACAAATGCGTAAAGCGTAATTAATTATCCGCAGTGCTGTCTGTCTGTATAAACAGGGCTTATAAGAACATATATCACATATACGGAGTAAAGTATATAGTATACAGGCATACAAGTAGCGTAGAAACCGATTACTCCACCGCTGCGCCAAACGTATCGTCATATATTTCCGGTCAAACTTTATTCAACTTTTCTCCTTACCTTAACTAATTGCGGTCGGCACTATTGGGTAGACGGCATTTTTTTAAATAACATATTTAGAGTACTCTTTTAGTTGAAAAATATTGCAGAATTAACGATGTATCTGCGATTATTACTTTTGAAGATACAGCGCCATGTTTGCGGCGTAAGAAACTTATCAGCTTTATCAAAAGTAATAACAGGATTTACAATAAATTATGTCATTACCATACTACTTACTTACATATGTGTTTACAATTTTATACGGGAAGCCAAATATTTACACTTTAGAATGTAACGTCTTCAAATCAACACCAAGCGTTGGCATCATTTAAATAATCATTGACTTTGTGATAGCCCTTACTCATTAGCGTCTTTTTAACATGAACTTATGAAAAGGCAATTCAGCTACATTGTGTGGAATTTAGTTATAGGATTTATCGCCTTAATGTTTAATGAACTGGGACTCTTTATCTAGATTTATTCATCGGAAAACAAAATGGCGGGTCACGGCGACTCAGATAATCATATTACTGGTGACCAATCCCGTAGATCGAGGCTTAAATGACGCAACAATACCGACAGGTTTTACAAAGAAATTCTATCATATTAGCATTTTTATTCTACAGTTAAGATTAAGTAACACAAGAGGAATATTTGTTTTTAATTAAGATTTAAAATTAATTCCTTCACTGTTGCTGAAAAGCTGCAAGTTGATTTTTTTTTAATTATAACATCATAATGGCCCGATTTCTTTGAGATATTTCTGTTTTTTGATATCATATTGATAAAACCTTAATTATTATACGCAGTCATTGTAATTTAAATATGCAATTCTACTTCACATGCTTGAGGTTATACCATGATGATAGATTGCGGATTTGACTACTCTTTTTTGTTTGTGACATTATCCAATAGATGGCAGCACAGTGAGCCACGTGGCGGAACACAGTTGCACATTTGATTTTAGAAGGTGTAATGATTAGATGACTTTGTCGAGGATAGATGGCAGCACAGTGAGCCACGTGGCGGAACACAGTTGCACATTTGATTTTAAAAGGTGTAATGATTAGATGACTTTGTCGAGGATAGATGGCAGCACAGTGAGCCACGTGGCGGAACACAGTTGCACATTTGATTTTAAAAGGTGTAATGATTAGATGACTTGGTCTAGGATAGATGGCAGCACAGTGAGCCACATGGCGGAACACAGTTGCACATTTGATTTTAAAAGGTGTAATGATTAGATGACTTGGTCTAGGATAGATGGCAGCACAGTGAGGCACGTGGCGGAACACAGTTGCACATTTGATTTTAAAAGGTGTAATGATTAGATGACTTGATCTAGGATAGATGGCAGCACAGTGAGCCACGTGGCGGAACACAGTTGCACATTTGATTTTAAAAGGTGTAATGATTAGATGACTTGGTCTAGGATAGATGGCAGCACAGTGAGCCACGTGGCGGAACACAGTTGCACATTTGATTTTAAAAGGTGTAATGATTAGATGACTTGGTCTAGGATAGATGGCAGCACAGTGAGCCACGTGGCGGAACACAGTTGCACATTTGATTTTAAAAGGTGTAATGATTAGATGACTTGGTCTAGGATAGATGGCAGCACAGTGAGCCACATGGCGGAACACAGTTGCACATTTGATTTTAAAAGGTGTAATGATTAGATGACTTGGTCTAGGATAGATGGCAGCACAGTGAGCCACATGGCGGAACACAGTTGCACATTTGATTTTAAAAGGTGTAATGATTAGATGACTTGGTCTAGGATAGATGGCAGCACAGTGAGGCACGTGGCGGAACACAGTTGCACATTTGATTTTAAAAGGTGTAATGATTAGATGACTTGATCTAGGATAGATGGCAGCACAGTGAGCCACGTGGCGGAACACAGTTGCACATTTGATTTTAAAAGGTGTAATGATTAGATGACTTGGTCTAGGATAGATGGCAGCACAGTGAGCCACGTGGCGGAACACAGTTGCACATTTGATTTTAAAAGGTGTAATGATTAGATGACTTTGTCGAGGATAGATGGCAGCACAGTGAGCCACGTGGCGGAACACAGTTGCACATTTGATTTTAAAAGGTGTAATGATTAGATGACTTGGTCTAGGATAGATGGCAGCACAGTGAGCCACATGGCGGAACACAGTTGCACATTTGATTTTAAAAGGTGTAATGATTAGATGACTTTGTCGAGGATAGATGGCAGCACAGTGAGCCACGTGGCGGTAGAGTCGCACATTTGATTTTAAAAGGTGTAATGATTAGATGACTTGGTCGAGGACAGATGGCAGCACAGTGAGCCACGTGGCGGAACACAGTTGCACATTTGATTTTAAAAAGTGTGATAATTAAATATGACTTGGTTGGGATCAGTATTCAGTCGGTCGGGAAGAGTGCAAGTCATAAAAGTCACGCTAGTATTCCATTGCTTTAAATAATTAAGCCGTTATTTCTAGAAGGTGTTGATATTGTTGACAACAATATGTTTTGCAGCTGGTTTGATATAATGACCGCCATTTTATTATTTTTGTGGGTTGAATCTTTTCTGTGTAAATACGTGCAAATATCAGTTTTTTAAAATCTGAATGAATATTTCAATTAATATCTGTAATAATTGCTTTGCTTAATAATAGTTTAGTTTGAAGTGAAACGTAACTAAACGTATTCTGAAACGTTCAATAATTGAGTTGTGAACATGTCACCTGTCACGGCAAGATACATTTTTGCCTTTGTGAAATAACAATACAGCTTTATTGCCAGTTGACGAGTCATTGACTTGACTTTGGTTGGTAGGTATATTAAAATCACAATATTTATTGTGGCATTTGCCAGTGACTGCAAATGTCACGCGTCGGCACCGATTACCTCAGGTGATAGCACATATTATTGGAATATTAATGATTGGCTCGGCGCAGACCGGAAGTTCATTGAGTTGTGTTAAAATGTGTCAAATATGTAAAAGTGTTAAAATGAGTCCACATCCACTTCCTTTTTCTGATAAAAAATAAAACACAAACATTACACAAACGAAATAAGTGTATGAACACTTGTTAACTAACAGCTATGTTTAAAAGGTTTTTCGTCTCGTAAAGATTCAAATTCAAATTCAAAATCATTTATTCAGTCTGGGTTGTTACAAGCACTTGTGAATGTCGAAAAGCTACGCCATCGGTTCGCAAATCTACGGCGGGAGACCTTGTACTGAGAAGAACCGGCAAGAAACTCAGCAAGGGCTGTTTTTTTTCCCTGTATTAAATAGATACAGAGTCGTCAATTTGGAAAATGACTTCAATATTGATAATTCATGAAGTCACTTTCCATTACATAATATAATTAATAAAAATATAATTTGAAAACATGCTTATATTAGGAATGCCGTGTCATGAACGACAACGTCTCGTTCCGTTTAAGTGATATTTTTGTAATAGAATTTAAATAATTTATGGTTGTTAACAAAAATATTTCTGTCTATCCGTTACTCTAGATCTCATGACACTATGCTTGCAATGCTTACTTTGGCTTTGCCTATTAGGTGTAAATGTGAGAGATTTATTTATTATTTACTAGCTGACCCAACAGACTTCGTCCTGTCGAAAAGATTTATGAAATGGTAGTTTTTTTGTTTCTACTTATCTTATAGTCAGGGCGAAAAATTCTCCGTCACCCTGGTAGCAGGGCGTTGTAAATAAAAAATAATTAAATAAAAAATATATAAGCATTTAAAACTATTCAACTTTGGAACGTGACTATAAATCCTCCAACGACGTATTCTGTGCTCCAACGCACACACGCACACTGTTTTGATACATATGATTGAATATCAACTTTATATAGCGTTAATAAAGCGTAAATTGACTCTTTGGTGTTAGGAACACACCTACGTTGCTTAGACAACAATGAGTGCTTGCAATATGAACTTTATACAATAATAATAAAGGGTTTTTCGATAATTATTCAAATTTTTCGCAGTAAAAACCATCCTTGAACTTTAACGAACATTTTAAAAAAAGAATTGACCAAGTTGGTCCAGACGTTGTTGAGTCTTGCGCTTACCAACACATTTTACAATAGATTTTTACATATAAGATTTATGCATGAGCTCCGAGTATATTTAATGTTGGATCGGACTTACCTGTGAAAACCGGACACGGGTTGTGAGGTATCTGGCAAGTATTCGGTGAGCAAGGCGAAGAAGCCTCCGTACTCCGGCATAGGAAGTGGTCGCGGCTGAGGAGGTTCGCGGTCATGCGGCGTCGCCGGCGCGCTGGCGGCCGGTTCAGCACCCGCGCCGGTCTACGAGATAAATTACAATTTTAATAACTTTTTAGGGTTCCGTACCTCCTGATAACTTTTTAGGTAAAAACGGAACCTTATAGGATCACTTTGTTGTCCTTCCGTCCGTCTGTCAAGACCCTTTTTCTCAGAAACGCGTCGAGATATCAAGCTGAAATTAATATCATATACTCAGCTCTTCTATCTCTTAAAGCAGTAAAAAATACAAATTTCTAAATCAACGCAAATAAAAAGATATGAGCGTTTATGATCCAGTTATATTGCATATTTTGACATTTGCAAGGGAATCAAAACCTATAGGATATTTTCCGTTGACCTAGAATCATGAAGAATTTGTCAAGAAGCAATGTCATGTAGCACAAACAAAGGAAAATCTCCGAAAACCGTAAATTTGCAGTTATTTCACAAAAATAATTTCTTTATGCCTAAGTGCATACACTTTTATACGCACTTAATATTATTACATAAAAAACAGGAAAAATCTTTGGAACTTAATTCTAGTAATGAACGAACAATTTACATATCGACAAATTTGTACGGAGCCCTCGTCACGCGAGTCCGACTCGCACTTGACCGGTTTTTCTCATTAACAGCGTTGGGATAATATCCTACTAAATAATATCTATAAATTACATAAGTGCTTGTGTAAGAATACGAATAACATAAAACTTATAATAAATTCAATTCATAACTCACTTACTGTTTATGCAAACATGATACAAAATCTAGGCCCGTTATATTAGGGGTTAAAGAATGAAATTGCTGTTATGTACGGAGACCATAAAATATTGCTTTAGTTCAGTCACTTTAGTCACCGAGATTCACGGTTGACTGTAATATGTAGTATTGTAATACAAGTTACAGTATGTATGCCTGAGCGTTGGGTGGACTCCACCCTCTATCTCGAAAAAGGTTGAGCGTATATTATTATTATTATTATTATTCATATATTTAATTAATAATCTTAAATTTAAGTTTTTTACAATATAGATATATAAAATAAATATAAATACTATAAAAAACTTAAACCTAGTATGCCGCCGGTAGCGAGGCAAGGCCCAAACAAACCGGTGGTTAGGGCTGCAGACAGAGAAATCTCCGGACAATACGTGCCGTGTCGAGAATCATTGCTTTTTGTATCCGACCCTTGATCCATCCGTCAAGCGAGAGCCTCTTAAGATGTTGATCAAGACTCTTTGCTATCAAGCTATTCGTAGACACAACTATCGGAATAATGATTGTCGAATCAACATCCCACATGGCGGTTACCTCGTATGCCAAGTCAAGGTACTTACTGGCTTTGTCCTTAATTTATTATTATTATATATGAACAGGCAGGCAGTTGTTGCAACTGATATTGCCTGTATCCTGTGTATTCTATTATGTATTTCTCTTATTAAAATTTAATGATTTAAAAAATTGACCAATTTGTTTTTAAATTCATTGGCACTCGGAGCTGAGATTATCTCTTCAGGTAATTTGTTCCACGCTCTAACCACTCTGTTACTGAAAAAGTGCTTGTGTGGGTTATTGTAAGAAAAGTTGGTGCGCAACTTCAGGCGGTGGCCTCTCAGTGTGTCATTGGTATCACGAGTTAGTAGTTTGTGGAAGTCTAGATCATAGTGTCCATGCAATATTTTATATGTTTCAATCAAGTCTCCACGCTCTCGTCGCTCCTTTAAAGTTGTTAGTTTCAGCACTTCCAGTCTTTCCTCGTATTGTCGTCTTTTTAGCTGTCTAGGTAATTTTGTGAAGCTGCGTTGAACCCTCTCCAGTAATTCTATGTCTTTGACAAAGTAAGGGTATAGCAAAAAGTTGACACAAAAGTTGCGGCAAATTTTTTTATCTTCAATTTTCATAGTAGGTGTTGAAGTGATTAGAACCATAGGAACGGAGATAATTGCAAAAAGAAACGATTTTCGTGACCTCGTCGAATAACTTACGACGCAGACACGAGATACTATGAGACTTTTGAGACAACTTTTAGAACGCTAAAATAAAGCTGTATACGAGTTTCCAGCTTATTATCTCTAATTCAGAGATTGACCCCTTTTTTTCCTAAAGTAACTGAACTATATTTACCAAGAGAGCAAACTAAACGTAACTTTTAACACACAGACATGTAACAAAGTAATAATATAGTTATGAAGGCAAGAAATTGACAAAGTTATAGTTAATAATGTACAGCAATTTTTTGAGATCATTTTTAGTTTAAAATATTCCAATTCTGAGACTTAATTGTAACCAAAACTTGCACTTTTAAGTGATGCAAAAATATATATTTCTATATGAGTATTAGTGATGTGCCGGATATCCGTATCCGTAACCGTGTCCGCGGATATGCGAGGCAGAAGAAAGATTCGTATCCGTTACTTTTTAGCGGATGTTTTACGGATCTATTTAGCAGAGTCTTCTTTAAAGAATAATTCATATTCTTGAGGATATTTTCTTTGTAAATGATTTTTTAAGGAAATTGAACCTTTACCTTTACGAGATTACCTTCCATCACAAGTTTTACACTTTGCACATTCATCAATTATCACAAAATAATTCCATATTACACTACTACTAAACTTCATTGTATACCTTTTTTTTTAAATCATGTACTCAAGACAGTCCCTCTCTTGGCGGTGGCTTGACCAACTCTTGGTCGAGCCGCCCCGGGACACATGGCGGTCGAATCGCGAGAGCGCACCCCGCCATGTGCCCGTATGGGCCCAGAGAACTTGGGGGGGTTTTAGTGGGTAGCCGGTCCTCTTGACCGGAGAGCCCCACACACGGCCGCGTCTTGCCAGCGCGGTGTCAGGGTGCACAAGGTCGCATTTCCCCCTCAAAAAAAAAATCATGTACCAATACCAACCACAAGCGCTATCTATGCTGCCCAGTGTCACATTAAAGTAAAACAAAAAAGACCCGCCGCGCAATGCAAGTCGAAAAATGTTTTAAGTAACAAACGCTCACTCCGACACCGATTTTGTAAGAAAGTTAAGATCCGTATCCGCGGATCTTTTTTTTTTTTTTGTTCCCCTGAGGAAATGCATTAAATTGCATACCCCGGCTGTGGCGAGCCGGGGTTATGTGGGGCTCACCTCCCCAGAAGGGGGAGGCCTACCCACTAAAAACCTCAGGGATGGCCTTCCTCAGGCATGTAGGGAGCCCCGGGAACACCAAGCCACCTCCGAGAACCCCAGCCTCCGCTCCCCTGCCTATAGGGGAGCCCTCCTCGGGGGAGGCTACCACCTCCCCCGGTCTCCTCCACCGACGACGCCCCCGGCCACGGAAGGGGCGTGGTCCATCCCGGGTCGCCGCAGCAGTCGCGACTTCCTCGTGCCCGCCGGCGACCCGCGGCGGCGCCGCAGCTGTGCTACCGAGCCCGGCGCCGCCTTCTTCGAGCGGGATCGGCCATCTCCCGACCCCGCTCGGCGGCTTCCTTCTGGAGCATCACTGCTTCACAGAAGGAGGCCACAGCCCTCCAACCTCCCTCGTCCGCCAGCATTGCCGCAATCAATGCCGGCGGCGACAGATCTCGCCCGATCTCTGCGACCAAGTATCCGCGGATCTAGATTTTCGACGATCCGACACATCACTAGTGAATATATATCACGCAAGAAATTTACATGCTTGTAAGTGAAGTAAATAATATTAAATATAAATCCATATATACTCAGCGGAGTATTCTGTAAAAGGCTGGTCATAATTGTAATTTCTTTTTCATTACATACAACGAGTATCGCCATTGTCTGACCAAGCCCAGGTCGTCAGAAACAAACAATAGCGTTGAAAACTTTATGTCCTTTGATCTAGAGGACAAAGGGAAGGGTGGTACAGGTTGCGTGGGCGGAATTTTTACAGACGAAGCAAGCAAAGAGCACATTAATCCTTTTACTGTGCATTGGATACGTTTATTTTTGTCCTTTCATATCTATACTTCTATACTAATATATAAAGCTGAAGAGTTTGTTTGTTTGTTTGTTTGAACGCGCTAATCTCCGAAACTACTGGTGCGATTTGAATAATTCTTTTTTTGTTGGATAGTCCATTTATCGAGGAAGGCTATAGGCTAAATAACATTACGCTATGACCAATAGGAGCAAAGACAGAGCGGTAAATGTGTAAAAAACGGGGAAAATTATTCATTTTTGAAGGCTTTCTTTGCGTGCGCTGCGAAAACGGTTCAAGATACACAAAAAATATGTATGAAAGAATTATTCCTCTATACATGATCTAAAAAAAAGTCCGCGACGGCATATGTCTATCTTTTAAGGTTTAGTCACAATGACCGTTTTTATGGTACCAAATTTGGTCGAAATAATTTGTTTAAGTTGTATCAACATAATAATATTAATCTTTATTCAAATATAAATATAAATATGTTGTTGGTTAACCAAAAATCTGCCGGAAGTCACTATTCCACGCGGACGAAGTCGCGGGCAAAAGCTAGTCCGTCCATAAGTGTCCTAACGTACTATTTGATGAATAAATACAGTGTGACTTGTTAAAGGAACACTGGTAGCTCTTCGTCGTTAGTTCCAACGTGCAGGCTACAAAAACTAGAGGTTCGCTTATGGGCAAACGTATAAATATTTATAACAAGATTCCACATAGTGTAGCTGAATTACCTTTTCACAAGTTGAAGGTGGTACATGTTAAAAAGACGCTAATGAGTAAGGGCTATTACAAAGTCAATGATTATTTAAATGATGCCAATGCTTGGTGTTGATTTGAAGACATTACATTCTAAAGTGTAAATATTTGTTTTCCCGTATAAATTGTAAACATACATGTACTCGTACGTTGTATGATAACGACATAATTTATTGTAAATGTTGTTATTACTCTTGATACAGCTGATAAGTTTCTTGCGCCCATTCTTCTTATCAGCTAAAAAAGACGTCCTGAATCCTGGTAGGAAAGAAAATTTGGACGATTCAAAAGAGCTATCTATAAAGTCATATTTGAATAAAATTAATTTTGATTTTCTTACAGATTTGGAGGCGGAGACACTTGTTCGGACTTGGCGTGTTTAACGGACAGGTGCCCCATGGACTTGTTGTGTGGGGATCTGATGCCAGTATAGCTTTCTCTCTACTAACTGAAAACTTGTCTATTGACAGTTGTCCCAACTCTATTTTTTTCTACATAATTAAAAATATGTCAATTATTAATATGTTAAGTCGACAGATAGTTATAAATATATATAAACAAGAAACCATTGGGATTTTTCCTTCCTTTTCGAATTATAAGCAATTTTTACAAAAAATGCGGCCGACGACTGTTTAGCCACCCCGAGGACTGTTTCACCCAGAAATCAGTGTATGTCGATGTTTATATAAAGAAAAACACAATATAAATGTAATCAAATAAATTCTCTTCTTTACTGAATACTGTATCACATACAGAATTTAAATACTTATATTTATCAGGAACAAATTTCGAGCTTAGCTCTCGTAATTAAAATAATTATAATCAAAATTCAGCTTAGGTACTAAGAATTAGCATTGTTCACATACTTATCAATGCAGAGTTATTTCTCATTCACAGGTACAATCAATAGTTTTTAGTACTAAAAAAATTCTTCAATTGTTTTTTGTTCACGTGCATTCAATATTCTTTATGTTCATAGAGTTATAAGATTTCACATTGTTAAATGCAACTAATAAAAACCGAACCGAATCATACTCGATCCACAATTAGGACACAACAGACGACTGTTTTTAGTGGCTTTTAGACAGAATTTATGAAATGATTATGATTTTAAATATTGATTAAGCTTGGCTTCTTAATATAACTTCTTAATATAACAATATTATGTGTTTGAATAAATAAAACTATGCATGAATATAGCCAAAGTAAAAAAAATGCTTGGCCCATGATTTTCCTGTTAGTAGAGAAAGGACCATATTATTATATAAATTAAGGGAAAGAGAATCTTTGAAAATTTATTTAAAGAAATATAGTATATTGAATTATTTTAAACCGTTGTCTAAAGTACTCGTAGTATCACAACTATGATTGAAAGAAAGAAAGAAATCCATTTCAACAGTTTGTTTCATTCTTTTGTTTCATTGTAGTTCTATGCTTATTGAAAAACTGAATGTATAACTTAATTATGAACACGAAACTTTATTTGGTTGCGTTGGAAATATTCAATTGGTCATACAATATTCAAATGTCGCAACAAAATGTCTGTGTACGAACCGCATTTATCCCAAATCCAAGTTAACAGGTAATACCCAAGCGTCTTTACGACGGAGCGAATGTCGGAATCCGGACCACACATAATTGTTCGGCTGAGTGACGTGGCAATTTACTTCATTACATATGCGCCTAATCTGCGAGTTAGTTAGTTATTGAGATGTCTGCCTATTTGCCTGCATCTAATTGGCTCCCGAAGGAGACGACAGGATTCCGAATTGGAGGAAAATTGGGCTCAATAAATCTTTTCTTTCAGTATCGTGATCGTACAATAGGTTTTTTTTTACTTATTAATTTATCGTTTTAACCGACTTAACAAATTAAGTAGTTTCTCAAATTGAGTGTATTTTTTATGTATGTCACCACAGAATTTCCATACATACTCACGCCTCTTTTTTATGGTCTAGTCAGAGATTACAGTTTTCTACTTGCTACGATCAAACATACTTCTCTATACTCCTCAACTATCATTAATACTCGTAATATCTTGCACTCGTCGGTTACGGGTACTCTTGACATGACTTCCTTCAGTATCTTACCTATTTGGTTCAAGTATGTTCGTCTAGGTAGTCCCCTACAAACTGGCTTATTCATATTTCCCTTAAATGATAGCACCACTGGATCTTCCAATTTTATTGACTGTTTCGTCATAGTTCTTATGATTTCATACATTACAAAGATAGCACCACTGGTATCTTGCTATTTTATTAACTGTTTCGTTATAGTTCTTGTAATTTCATGCATTACAAAGATAGCACCACCGGTATCTTCCTATTTTATTAACTGTTTCGTTATAGTTCTTGTAATTTTATGCATTACAAAGATAGCACCACTGGTATCTTGCTATTTTATTAATTGTTTCGTTATAGTTCTTGTAATTTCATGCATTACAAAGATAGCACCACTGGTATCTTGCTATTTTATTAACTGTTTCGTTATAGTTCTTGTAATTTCATGCATTACAAAGATAGCACCACCGGTATCTTCCTATTTTATTTATTGTTTCGTTATAGGTCTTGTGATCTCATGCATTACAAAGATAGCACCACCGGTATTTTCCTATTTTATTTATTGTTTCGTTATAGTACTTGTGATCTCATGCATTACAGAGATAGCACCACTGATATCTTCCTATTTGATTGACTGTTTCGTTATAGTTCTTGTGATCTCATTCATTACAGAGATACCACCACTGGTATCTTCCTATTTTATTTATTGTTTCGTTATAGTTCTTGTGGTCTCATGCATTACAGAGATAGCACCACTGGTATCTTCCTATTTGATTGACTGTTTCGTTATAGTTCTTGTGATCTCATTCATTACAGAGATAGCACCACTGATATCTTCCTATTTGATTGACTGTTTCGTTATAGTTCTTGTGATCTCATTCATTACAGAGATACCACCACTGGTATCTTCCTATTTTATTTATTGTTTCGTTATAGTACTTGTGATCTCATGCATTACAGAGATAGCACCACTGGTATCTTCCTATTTTATTTACTGTTTCGTTATAGTACTTGTGATCTCATGCATTACAGAGATAGCACCACTGGTATCTTCCTATTTTATTTACTGTTTCGTTATAGTATTTGTGATCTCATGCATTACAGAGATAGCACCACTGGTATCTTCCTATTTTATTTATTGTTTCGTTATAGTTCTTGTGATCTCATGCATTACAAAGATAGCACCATCGGTATCTTTCTATTTTATTTACTGTTTCGTTATAGTACTTGTGATCTCATGCATTACAGAGATAGCACCACTGGTATCTTCCTATTTTATTTACTGTTTCGTTATAGTACTTGTGATCTCATGCATTACAGGGATAGCACCACTGGTATCTTCCTATTTTATTTACTGTTTCGTAATAGTTCTTGCGATCTTATGCATAAGAAAGATAGCATCTCGGATATTTTCCTATTTTATTTACTGCATCGTGATAATTTTTGTGATCTCATTAATTTTAAACATGACACCATTTGCTACCATATTACATGCAGAATTTATTTAAATTACTTGTTGATTTTTTGAAAGACCTAATGTTTTAATCGCAGGTGGCTGTTGCAATGATACCTTGAAATTTAGATGGCAAGAACTGTGGAGGGTCTGCAAACTTTTCAGAGTCACACGAGATGGAATCCTGACACTTCAACATCATGCCATGATATGGGATTGTAGAGTCACTAAGTAGTAAAACAAAAGTTATGCAACTTAAACGCGAAGACGTTTAAGATCGTTGGGTACTGGAGGAGCGACCAGGCGCGTGACGGGACTTGTATGCCGGGTCTTCGTGCAATTATTTTACGTGAACAGTGTCTGGGTACTACATTTGGATGGGCAGTGTTCGACGATGCTCGTTGGCGTGTCACTATGGCCATTCTTAAAAGTCAGAATGGCCATAGCCAAAATTTATTCGGTCTACGAATTTTATTATTTAAAAATGGTATCGCCTGAAATATCTCAGTTTATACAACCCTGTCTCCGACGGAAATATTTGAACGAATTAAGTTCAGTTTACATGTACAGGCTTCACATGGCGGGCACGTGCCAGCATGGAAATGTAAACAAAGTTTCGTTCACTCTTTGTAATCGAGTATTCATATTTGCATCGCGAACAGAACGTGACCACACAACCATGAGCTGGTCTTATGGGTTAGAATGTTTTTGCCGTATCCGCGCGTGTCTGTAGATATGCATAGAATGAACCAAACACAACGCGTGTTACCGTATTGTGTAAGACGGCGTTATTTGGGACACTTGCTTGTCTGTGTCTCTAGATATACATAGAGCTAAGCGAACACATACATTTGTTATAGTATCGTATAAAATGGCGTAATTTGGCACATTTGCGACGAAATGTAATCGTAAGTAACAAAATAACTAAGGAACTAGAATTATGAACCTAAATGGAAGTGGGCAGGACTCATTGGGGCGGACAGCTTCTCGAGCGGTAGGCTTATAGTGAGAAACGCAGCGTTGGAGTCAAAAGAGAGGCTGGAGAGACAATTGGGTGAAGATCGCACGAAGACCTGGACGCTATAACCAGTTCAGAATATGTTTCCAGCATAGGATACGGGGTCTGTAGGCCAAATAATGATGAGGGTATCTACGAAACTTACCGGAGTTGCATCCCCGTCGGAAGGCGGCGGCGGCTCTTCGGCATCAGGCGCGCGCGCAGCCTCACTCGTTGTCGCCTTTGCGCCACTGGCCACAAAAAGTAGAGATAAGCGATAATCATGCGGAGTAAACTCATAGTAAAGAGCGACTCCTAAGGACATATTTTCGAAAAACCGACGACTTACACAGTTACCTAATGTTATTGGGAAAGAAAATAAACAAAAGCGCTAAGCATTAAGTAAGATTTCCAATGAAATTCTAATTAAATCGTTACTTCTAACTCAAGAGGACAGAAAAAGTGGACACAATGCATTCATAGACAATACGAAAATCTTAGCCATAACACTAAATTCACAATTGCAATGGGATCTTCATATAGCTGTACCTTAGACTTAGTTCTGTAGCATATGTAGTAAAAAAAAAGTGAAAAAATTACATGTCGAAATGGCAAAATTGCGGCAAAATAGTTATTTTCATAGTATCATGTCATTTGGACTCTTATTGTGGCGATCCGCTGCGAAATTTTATTTCTGTTCACATGAACCATAATAATTATGATAAAATAAATTCTAATACATAAATTGACCACGAGAACATTCCAACGTACAGGCCGCAAAAAACTAAAGGCACTTTTATGGAGAAATGCACAGCCTTTTACAACAAAGTTGTACAAAATATTTTCACAGCTTTAAATCAATTGTATAATATCCTCTTATGAAAAAAGGTCATTATACTGCTAAAAAATATTGTTACGTTGCCAAATATCATCACTATAGTAAATAACGCAATGAAACTATAGTTTTTATATAACTATATAATGTGAACTTGTTTAAACTTGCAAAGGAGGTTGAGTTCAGAATACTGAGGCCAGATTCGAATTGAAGACTCCATAAAAATACAGAATGAAGAAAAAAATGCCATTGCTGGTTTTCTTACTGATTCTATTCAGTACAAAATCTCCCGCCGTGGACTTGTAAACCCATTGGTTTAAGCGTAGCCATTCTTTGACGTGCAGAAGTGATTGTAGAAATCCTATTTGAATAACAAACTTTTGATTTGATTTCCATTTGATTTGATCGCAAACCTATATGTCGTGTCAAGAACATTTCCACCTAATCACTAAGCTTTGTTTCGTTTGCACTCAAACTTTAGAACAGCTTTGTATTCCCGCCCTGATATCATTAAATTGACATAAGCAACAGATGCTTTGAAGGCCGTTCTGCAGGACATTTCTTCGAGCGGCGTGATCAATTATCGAGGTTTTGCTGTACGAAATTCAATTTTCTATAAATTACCATAGTTATAATAATCAGTAGCTCTGAGCTCAGAATTTTTGTATCCATCTTATGCTATAATATTATTATGATACAAAGAATCTAAGAATCTGTAATAAGACGATTTTCTTTTGTCGAGTAAATTGTTTATTTTTTTAATTCTCTTTAAGCCATACATTATAATTAAGCCGGCTGAGTAAATTGTTTTCTTAGGTAAAACTAAAAAAAAAATATAACATGTTGTGAATTCGAATCCCAACTAATATTATAAATGGAAAAGTGACTCTGTCTGTCTGTCAGTTACGCTTTCCCGCTTAAACCTCGCAAACCGATTTTGATGAAATTTGGTACAGACAATCTTTAGACCCTGAGACAGAACATATTTATTATATAACATTATTTCGAAAAAAAAGAATGAAGGGATTGAAATAGAGGTTGAAAATTTGTATGGGATTTCTTAATTTTAAAAGATAAAACCATGAAACTTTATATTTAAGCACTTGATAAGAAATCATTAAACATTTGTTCTAGCATATTTGAAATTTCGATCAGCTAGGGGGTGAAATAAGGTTGAAAGTTAGTATGCAAGTTCGTCAAATATCACGTCATAAGAAACAAAAAATCGTTTATTCTAGCATTTTGATTTTTTTACCAGTAAGGGGGTGAAATAGGGGTTGAATAGAAGATAAGACCATGAATCTTGGTACCTTAGACATAAGGGACCAAGATTGACAAAAAATAATTTCACGCGGGCGAAGCCGCGGGCGGAGGCTATGCTTAATAAAAGCAACAATGGAAACACGTAACATAAACCAGTCAAGTCATCGTCGCGTCCCGTACACCGTTAGCGGAACACGTGTACTGCGTTCTTGACTACGAGTTATTTTTTTTGTCTGTGTGTGTGTGTGTGCGCGCCACACGGCGCGCGCACTTCTCAGTGTTCTAATACAAAGTTAATTAATCTACCCCCAACTTGTGTTACATTTTTGGATTACAACAACGATGGCGTCCAATGTAAGCTACTCAACTGTTACTCAAACCGTTTCATATCCCACGAAAGATCAAGCTGTTATTATAGATACAGTTGACGAAACACAAATTAAAGACTATGCTCTCGCTTTTGGAAAACTCATTAACCCGACTCAAATCCGTTTCTTAAGCAGAATGTCAAACAACAGAGTATGTGTATTTGTTGCTTCTAAAGAAATAGCGGATGAACTGATAGAAAAACACCAGTGTATAACGATCAACAACCAAAAAATCCCCATTCGTCCGCTTATCTCTAGAAATAAAAGGATTATCTTGTCCAATGTATGCCCAATCATACCTCACAATGTTATTGAGAAAAAGTTAGCAGAGCTAAACATTAAACTGGCATCCCCCTTATCGTTTATCAAGGCTGGAATTGGTGAACCTGGCTTCAGTCATATTCTTAGCTTTCGGCGACAAACATTCATAACACCAGAAGACATCAAACACCTCCCGGACCGTCTGCAAATTGAATTTGACAGTACCACATACTGGATTTATATCTCCACTGATAGTATGTCGTGTTTCTTATGCAAGAAAGAAGGACACGTAGCGAGTAAATGCCCTGGGGATCAGACCACAATCACCAAACCCAACATGACAAACATAGATCCAAATACTCTGTCAACCGAACTTCAACCTCTTATCACCTTCAAAAGACCTCTTCCAACCGCAACTACCGAATCTTCTGAAAGCGCAGCTATGGAAACATCACAAAAAAACAGTAACCTCCAAAGTGACTCTGAATTTAGTGAAACATCCATAGAAAGTGCAGACAACAAAAAGAAGACCACTAAAAAATCCTATAAAAAACAGAAAACAATACCAACGTTAGAACCTACAGAACTAAATGAAATAAGAACTATATTAGAATCAAGCGACTACCCTCTAACCACAGAAGATTTCAAGGATTTTTTAGAGCAAATTTACAACAAAGAAAATATTCTTGAAATATGTTTAAGCTACACAGAAGACACCCATAATTTTTCAAAAATGCTGAAAGAGATTGTTACAAAAATAACTTCTAGGAGCTGCAAAATTCGACTAAACCAAACTATCAAAAAATTGAACCCTGATTTGTGAATGTGTGAACTACTTTATTTATAATAAGTATTTTTTCTTTCTTATATTTACTATGAGTCTTAATATTATGCAATGGAACTGTCGCAGTCTTCTCCCAAAACTTACTGACTTAGAATGCTATCTAAATAGGGAAAACATTCATATATGCCTATGTTCCGAGTCTTGGCTGTCCGAAGATAAAAATGTTAAAATATCAGGATATAATTGTTTTCGTAGGGACAGAAGTGACGGATATGGTGGCCTTATTATTTTTGTTCACAAGTCGATTGCAGCTAAAATTTTGGATATCTCTTTCCCTCATAATAATTTAGACTTTTTAGGTATAGAATTATTAAATAACTGTTCACTAAAATATATTATTAACATTTACTCCTCGAGATCAATTCAGACTAACAGACGCGATTACGATGAGATCTTTGGACTTTACAATACTAAAACAATAATTGCTGGTGACTTTAATGCACATCACTCGGCCTGGTCACACACCACGGATGGCAGAGGTCGTTTACTAGCCGAAACTAGTTCAGATTTCAACTTTAGTTTCCTAAATAATGGAAGTCCTACACGTATAGTTAGTTCTGAGAATCGCATTATTTGCACTTCTCCTGACATAACCTTTTCCAGCTCCGATCTTACGTTAGACTGTAATTGGTCAGTCACAAATGAAACGTTAGGAAGTGACCACGTTGTTATTTTAATTAAAATTAAAAGTTCGTTATTCATTAAGCCGGTCTATAAAAGAAATATTAAAAAAGCTGATTGGGATAATTACAAAGCTACTATTGAGGATAGCTGTAAAAGATTTTATTGGTATCCTGATCTTCAAAAAAATTATGATCAACTTCTTGATAAGATTGGTGATGCCGCGGATATCCACATTCCTTACACTCGTATAAACCACGACCCAACGTCCTCAAAATTTAAGCCAAAGTCATGGTGGAACCAGAACTTGTCAAAAGCAATAGCAGAGAGAAGATTAGCTCTCAAAAATCTTCGAAAAAATCGCACACAAGAAAACTACCAGGTTTTTAAAGATAAAGTTACAACCGCACGCAACTTAATAAAACAGGCTAAACGTAAATCATGGCAGTTCTTTTGTTCTAATATCAATTCGCAAACCACAAGCAGTCAAATGTGGCGCAAGCTCAGGTGGATGAAAGGACTGAGGAGTAGTTCTAACACCTTAACAGAAGATGAAGCAAGACAATTTGTCACAAGCTTAACACCAGACTGCGCAGACTCAGCACCGTTTAACATACAAGTGAATAATGAAACAAGCCAGGAATTGTCACCTTTTCAAATGCATGAGCTTTTCTCTGTTTTAAAAAGAAAAGACACATGTCCAGGCTCCGATAACATTATATACTCCATGATCCTTAACCTACCATCCAATGCTAAGGTTATTCTACTTAAAATATATAATCATATTTACTCATCTGGAACCATTCCTTACCAATGGAGAAAAATTAAAGTAATTGCTATTCCAAAACGAAACGGAGCTACAATGAAACACCGTCCGATCTCTTTGATTAATTGCATTTGTAAAATTTTTAATTCCATGATCACCAAACGTTTAGAATTCTACTTTGAGAACAATAACCTTTTTTCAGACTACACAGTAGGATTTCGCAGGGGCTTGTCTTGTCAGGACAGTTTGTCACGATTGTCGCTGGACATTGCAACGTCCTTCTCGAACCGCGAATACCTCCTATGCGCTTTCACTGATATAACGGATGCTTATAATGAAGTTTCGGTGGAAGTACTTTTAAAAAAGCTAATAGATTTTGGCTTTGACATTCATTTATGCAGATACATTTATAATTTTTTACACCATAGAATAGTTTCTTTTGAACTCACAAATGGCGAAGAGATATCCAGAATCTGTCGCATTGGCTTAGCCCAAGGGTGTCCTATGTCTCCAATCCTTTTTAATATCATAACAATAAGTTTTTGTTCTTTATTAAATACTAACATAAAAATACTTCAATATGCTGATGATTTTGTATTCTACTGTAATGACAAAAATATAAATAACTGTGTTACATCTATGCAAAAAACTTTAAATAGTTTTGTATACTGTTTAAGGGAGATAGGCTTACAGCTATCTGTTATTAAGACTAAATTATGTATATTTACTAGAAAATACAGGCTGCCGTCTATTTGTATAAAAATTAATAATGTTACAATTGAAGTAGTCAAATGTTTTAAATTTTTAGGTATTTGGTTTGATTATCGCTTGAATTGGAACAAACACATAAACGAACTACATTTAAAATGTTCTAAGTATATTAATATTTTAAGTTGCGTCGGCACTTCTAACTGGGGAGCTCATCCTGTACATTTAAGAAGGTTATACCTAAGCCTGATCAGAAGTCGTATGGATTTTGGTTGTTGCATCTTTGCTAATGCTAATAAGAATGTTTTAAAAAAGTTGGATCTAGTTCAAAACCAGAGCCTACGTATTTGTGGTGGATTTTTGAAAACTACGCCAATTCATGTCATGGAGAGCGAACTGTGTGTGGCGCCATTGTTTTTGAGACGAAAATATCTGTCAGATAAATACTTTCTAAAAATAAGTTCTAGAAAAGAAGATTACTTACTAAAATGCATTTCCAACTTCGAGAATATCTCCCAAAGAGACGGACTAAACTGGAACAAAAACGGCAACCCTTTGCTGATCGGAAGTCATATAGCTCTAAAGGATTACGATATTGCAAAATATGAAACATCGTCTACCCTATTAATGCCACCTCAAAACTATATAATACCTTTTGAATCAATTTGTTCACCTTCTATTCCATATATAACAAGTGCAAAAAATGATATTTTACCAGAAGAAATCAGAAAAATAACTGTAGCTTACATAAATGATACATACCCAAACTATATACAATTATATACAGACGGATCAATGTCAAATGATTTCAAAGGCTGCTCTTTCTTTGATTCTTCTTCTAACTTCAGCGCCAAATTTGCTATAAATAATAATCATATACCAATAATGAGTGTCGAACTGATAGCAATCCGAGAAGCCATATCATATGTAGAAAGCACGGACTATAAGAACGTCTTATTGGTTACAGACTCTCAGAGTGCTCTTCATCACTTAATCTCATGTTGCAAGGGCGACGTAGGTAGACACGAGGCATTCCACATTATTAAATGTATTTACAAATTAATACTTAATGGGGTTAATGTCCGGTTACAATGGGTGCCATCCCACGTTGGCATTCATGGCAATGAAGTGGCGGATTTGTTAGCAAAGACAGCCTATATCGACGGAATTCCAGTCCAGATCACTCCTCACCACTCGGATTATTTAAAAATCGTAAAAATGAGAATATTTACCGAATGGATTACATATTTTCAAGAAAAATCTACCACAAAAGGCATTTGGTACCACACGTTAGTTCGTAAGCCCTCTAAAGTTCCATGGTTCTGTAATGAAAATTTCAGTAAGCGAGACCTTTCATTAATTTTTAGGGTTCGGTCCTATCACATTCCACTTAATGGATTTCTACACCTAATGCGAAAAGTTCACAATTCTAATTGCACTGTGTGTGACCGCCATGAAGATCTCTATCATTTATTGTTGGAGTGTTCTAGGAACGAACCCTTACGTGAAGAACTTATGTCTGAAACCAACTGTCCCAAGGAAAATCTTTTCTTTTTCTTCCATAACATTTTTAGTTCCGCATTTACAGCCCCTTTTAGTTACAGAACCCTTAGTTATATCATACATTCTATGTTTCTCAGACAGTGTGATGTAGACAATAATGTAAATACCTAGTTTTTTTTTTTTTTTTTTTTTTTATTTTATTAAGCCAAATATTTGTAAGCCGACTTAGCCTTGAAGGCTGTATGGCTAAATTAGAAAATAAATAAATAAATAAATAAATAACCCAGTCAAGTGCTAGTCATATTCTCGTAGCTTTCGGTACAATTATGTATAAAATATTAGAATAGACTATATCGTTTGTTGTATGGGAGCACCCCTTAAATATTTATTTAACAGAAATACATTATGTATAAAACATTTACCTGTTCAGTTGCCACCGTTCATGAGATACAAATAGACAGGCGGATGGACAGACAAACGGGAAACGGAATCTTTGTATTACTACTACTACAACTCTGGCTACAGAACCCGACAAAATGTACTTTCGTGTTTCTTGCCTGTTCTCAACAGATTCTATTATTAGTTTTATTTTACCTCTTCGTATTATTTTTAATGATAAAAAAACTTATAATTAATAATTTTTGTTAATCACTTATCACATCAAGTTCTATATGGGATACCTAGCGGACAAAGGAGTGAGAGCCTGATGATGTAATACAGGCACACACGTGCATAGGCATCAGTCTCACAGAAACATCATTTCATATACAAGTATTGTGTCAACTGTTATGTTAATAACTGTTTCTGATGAGAAATAAAGATTATTATTATTGTAGTTTAGATCACGTGTCTTTATAAGACACGGTCCTTTATAAGGCGTGCGCGGGGATACAGATCCAACGCGTAGAGGCTATTTAAGCGAAATTTAATGAAAGTGTGCGTGGAGTTTACCAACTGGGTCTAATCACTATCTGCACCATGAAAAATGTAGTCAAAGACCATACCCAGTTAGATGTACAGAAACTATTGTCATTAGTGGTCAAAACGTTTGTGGACTTTCAATTTCGGTGGAAATGGGAACCGGACTATGGAAGAGACTCCGGGCACCTGCCTTCTCAAAGTCTCCTAATTGATTTAAGTATGGCAGGTGGTGACTCGCCGCTCACTAAATGGGCCCCCCAAAAAAGCAGACCAATATTGGTCCGAAGAGAGCAACATTGGTGTGAACGGCTAAGGGTGTAGAGAGGTCTGCGACAGCGATCGAGACGCCGTCGGCATATAACATTATTACACTTCCACCCTTCGAGCATCTGCTCTCGCGACTCCACTCTGTCCGGCTGGTTAAGGCAAGACAGAGGCGGGTGGCATACGCCCCCCTGAAACACATCGGCATCCTCGGTGACGCAACAAACTGCCAGCTCGCCACAAGCTGCCTTGAGGGAGACTGACTGCACTGATGGGGCATTTATGGCAGTTAAGGGGTCATTAAATGCCCCACCAGCGGGCGATGGGGTTTATTATTATTATTATTAATTGTATTTAAATACCTATGATTGTGTGTTGTGTTATATATAGCAAAGGTTATAACTATATGGAAATTCGAAATTCAATTCACTTTCTTAAAATTGAAACATAATTGATGTATGTAATACTTATTAGTTGTGTGTAATAGCATAATTAGTTATAATTATTTTCCCACAACTACTATTGGTCAATTTATGTCACTGCTTATTGATTTCGATGGCCGGAGACACAACTTTGTCATTTACTTCTGACCTAATCTTAATTACTTAGCAACTCCGGACGCAAATATTATATTGAGAACAGCCGCATCAAGAAAATGTACTAATTTAATTATGTTTTGGAGGTAGTTCTGGAGAAAAGCTGACTGATGGAATTCCGGTCATTCATCGGAAAAGGATTTCCGATTAATGACCACCAAAATTGGGTCACGCTAGTATAAGGCAAAAAGGCCCCTTGCCTGCACACGCTGACAGTGTTGTGCCATTGCATATAAATAATTAAACAAATCAAAAATTGTTTACCTACAATGTCCTTATTCCCTATTCCCTACGCATAACTCCAGACAATTAATATAATAATAAAATTATTTTGCAGTAATTCCTTTTTAAGTTTTCATACAACAATCTACTCTTAACACGGCAGAGAAAGGAATAAAGTTACGTGCTTTATTCTTTACAAAATTATTCGGAGGGCTTAACTTTGCACCACTGAAAAGAAGAATCAAACAAATTTTAATTATTGTTATTATTTTCGAATATGTGCATTGTGAGACTTTTTACATTCTTGTCATAGAATATAACCTTAAAGTTATAAAGTATATATCAAATCAATCAATCAAAATAATCTTTATTCAACATAGACCTTTACAGGCACTTATTGACGTCAACAGACAACACAAAAAAAACAAAGCTTAAAAAAAAACAAAACCTTGTCCGTACGAACGAATAAGGAAAAAAAATAAAAAAATTGACTCTACACCTGTTCGGAAATTGGGAGAGCCTTCTCGAGAAGAACAGGCAAGAAACTCTGAAGGTCTATTTTTTATCTCCTCTTTACAATGTTAATAATTACAATAATATAATATAAAAATACAATATAGTATAAGATACAATCATACCTAATTTGATTACAGTCGTATGTATGTATACATACAAAAATAATACAATATTATAAATGTTGTTACCAAACATGGCTCTATGAATAGTGTCCCTATTCCCAAATACTGTGATCATTTAGATAGTCACTTACTAATAATAACTAATAACCTTTACTCATAAGTGTCTTTTTGATATGGATTTTAAATTTATATAAAGGCAAATCAATGACACTTTGCGGAAGTTTGTTAAACATAGATATACATTTCCCCAAGAACGAACAGCTAGTTTTATGGAGTCTGAACATTGGCGTGCGTGTGTTTGTCGTGTCGACAATAACTGTTTTCAGTATCCTGTTCTAGATGCACCCAACCTTCTTAATTTTTTTTTTATTGTCACAGATAAAGGATCTCTGAAATAAATAAATACTTCTTACACTATTTGTTACGCTTACACCAATTAGCCTAGGCCAAACTAAGCTCTATAAGGCTTGTGCTATGGAATCTAGGGTAACGGATAGACATACATATATTATACGTATATAAATATTTTTATACAAATATATATCAACAACCATGACTAAGGTACAAATGCTAGCATTCATCACACAAACATCTGCCCCCACCGGGATTCGAACCCGGACCTCAGAGATGGCGACACCTTGAAACCGGTGTACTATCCATTCGACTATGGAGGTCGCCAAAATAAAAGATAGACATATGCTATCGTGGGATATTTTTTATACAATTTTAAAGAGAACATTACTGTCATACATGATTTCTGTGTAACTTTAACAATTAAGGTTGCATACGCGACGGAAGCTTAAAAAAAGGAGAAGCTTCTTCCATTTTCACAACATTCCCCTTCACTGCTCTGCTCCTATTGATTGTAGCGTGATGAAAAGTATACTATAAACAGCTCAGGACTATGAAAAATAATTATACCAACTTTCGTTAAAATCCGTCGAGTACCTACTTTTTGTTGCTATAACGGTTGTACAGACAGACATACAAAAATTTTACTGATTGCATTTTTGGCTTCAGTATCGATCCCTAATCACCCCCTGATAGTTATTTTAAAAATATACTTCATGTACAGAATTGACCACTCTACAGGTTTATTATAAGTATGATTTATGTCCATTGATAAAAAACGGATCTTACAGACACAATATATAAGGTTTGGATTGGCAAGGCTGTGCTAAAAGACATATCATACAAAATAGCACGTGTTTAATGCTTATATACTTGCTTGCTGCCGTCACGTCTTATCAAGGAGCTAGTACGAGATAGAAAGGAATGAAGGAGGTCACACTAACTAGACCACAAGTTTGACGACAGGTTGATCCATTTATACTATACTAGCTTTCTGCCCGCGGCTTCGCCCGCGTGGATTTCGGGATTGGGTCTATAGAGGCTTAAGGGTCATAGGTTTTGCTCACGGCTACATATGCGCGAAAGTCAGTTTATGGCGCGAAGGTTTTATGGCGCTTCTCGTGGGACTATCCGTTTTTCCGAGATAAAAAACACCACAAAACCTTGCTCAAGAATCACTCTATCTATTGATGAAAACCGCATGAAAATCTGTGCAGTAGTTTTTGAGCGAAGCCTTTATTGCGCATCCCGCGGGATCTGACGATTTTTCCGGGATAAGAAGTAGCCTATGTTACTCGGGGATAATGTAGCTTTCCAAAGGTGAAAGAATTTTTGAAATCGGTCCAGTAGTTTCGGAGCCTATTCATTACAAACAAACAAACAAACAAATCTTTCCTCTTTATAATATTATAGTATAGACGACAGATATTTTGTATAACTTACAAAATTTGTCAGGATGTGGGTAACTGTGCATGTCAGATTATATGTTTGATCGCGGCGACACGACCAGAATAACCTACCCACTAAACTCAGCCTTAGCCTTAGCCATCCTTAAGGGGCCTTACGGCTTGAATGGGATAGACACGTTTTTTTTTTTTATAGGAGGGCAGCAAACGAGCAAACGGATCACCTGGTGGTAAGCAATAACCGTTGCCCATGGACACCCGCAACACCAGTGGAGTCACAGATGCGTTGCCGGCCTTTTAAAAGGGAATAAGAGGAATAAGGGGAATAAACGGGAATAAGGAGGGTTGGGCCTCCGGTACCCTCACTCACTCGGCGAAACACAGCGCAAGCGCTATTTTACGCCGGTTTTCTGTGAGGCCGTGGTATCACTCCGGTCGAGCCGGCCCAATTCGTGCCGAAGCATGGCTCTCCCACGGTAAGTGTTTAAAACTACTTAATTACTAAGCAATCTAATAAGTTATTAAACATTGACTGCCTTAATTGTGTGAATAAACGCAATTTAATATTATTTATTATTAAAACGAAATTATTCAGAGTTAAATTTGTTTTTGCTGGGTCCCTTTTTAATCTGAACGCGCAGAGGAGGAAATGCAAATTTTCTGAGGACAAAATTGTCGTAAACAAGTTCTACGTGTAATAACAGCCCGAAGGCGTCCCGGAACACGAAAAAAGTACTTTGAATGCGATTCATCAAGTTCGCAGTATTAGCATGCTCTTAAACATGTCAAATGAGTTTATAGTCAGATTAAAAAGGCAATCTTAAGTTTGTAAAATATTAAACATGGCGGTTTGTTATATTCTCATTATAAAAGCACTCAATTTCTCATATACATTCCTCAGATAAAACCAATCCAGGATTCCCGCAATATCTACTATGTTGATACGGCAGCTTAGTGTATGGTCAAGATTTTTATTTATTGGTGGGTTATTATTACGTTAAAATACATTAATACTTGAATAATTGTTTACGCCAAAAACCTATTTCGCGCTTATTGCCTCACGCGCCTGTTGTTGTAGCCTGTACGTTGGAACGGCAAATTTATTTTTATTGTGTTTGACTCTAAAAAAAGCATTACTTATTTCACTTAAAAAAAAAAAACTAAACTAAACTAAAAATAAATGGAATTTTCGCGAGTAAATATGAACGAGACAGTCCTCTAAAGCAAAGTAATTTTTTCTTTGATTTCACACCGAAACAGAGTAAAAGCGAGCACTAATATATTGCGGCAGAAATAAGTAAGACGAAGGTACCCGAGCAGGCGACCTTGCTACAAAATCGCTCAATTCGCTTAAAATAAATAGCGTACATGAAAGCTGACAGCATATGTTAGACCGCATTATTTATGTTTCAAATTTATCTCAGGGATATAAACAGACTTTGGACCACAATAATATGAAGCTCGTGACGTAATATTGAACGGCAACGGGGAATATCAAACTGACATCTCAGCTGTAATGCTCAGATTAGTAGCCCGCAGGCGTGAGTTACGCTTGACCACTGTGACTGACATAAAACGCCAGCGTTGATCAAAATTTACGGTTAGACAAAATAGTACAAGTTCTCTGTTGGCTTTAGTAAGGTATTTGCAAGTTCAGAGTGTAACGACACTTTTAGCGCAGTGGTCAAGTAATTGGCTTCTATGCAACGGGTTTTTTTTTGTTACGCTGAGGAAAATGCATTGAATTGCATACCCCGGCTGCGGAGAGCCGGTGGTTATGTGGGGCTCTCCTCCCCAGAAGGGGGAGGCCTACCCACTAAAAACCTCAGCGATGGCCATCCTCTGGCGTTGTAGGGGGCCCTCAGGATCAAGTATCGCATCTGAGGACCCCTGGCCTTTGCACCCCTGGGTGCATTAGGGGAGCCCTTCTCGGAGAGGAGTGATCTTGCCGCCTCCTACCCTCCAACCTCCTACGACGTCACCCCCCGGCCGGGGGTGAGGTCCCTCCCGGGTCGCCTCCACGGGCACGAACTGCGTCGCGCCCGCCAGCGACCCGTGGCGGCGCCTCAGGCCAGGCTATCTGGCCGAGGCCGCCTTCTTCGAGCGGGATCGGCCATCTCCGGATCCCGCTCGGCGGCCTCCTTCTGGAGCATCACCGCTTCACAGAAGGAGACCACAGCCCTCCAACCTCCCTCATCCGCCAGCATTGCCGCAATCAACGCTGGCTGAGACAGATCTTGTCCGATCTCTTCGACCAAGACTCGGCGTTCGGAGTCCCAAGCAGGGCACTCCGCCAGCGTGTGCTGGGCCGAGTCGAGGTCAGATGCGCAATGGTGGCATCGTGTCGTGTCCTCCCTCCCTATTCGACTCAGATACTCACCGAAACAACCATGTCCGGTGAGTATCTGAGTCAAGCGGTAGGTGACTTCCGCCCTCCCGCAGAGCCAAGCTTCGAAGTGCGGGAGTATCGCACCGACGGCGCGCTGACGCACGCAGCCCCCACGCTCTAGCTGCGCACGCCAGGCATTTTGGATGACCTACAAAAATGTGTTCCGGTCTGGGTGTTTATGCATGAGAAAATTCTATGTTCGTGACTGGACCCACGAAACAGGATATAAATGCTAGTGTAAGAAAACTGATGAACTAGTCTGGTATTCACTTTATTACCACTTCACTCTTTTTGAAAAATATCTTGAAACAATCACAAACCACGGCTAGTTGATGCCATATTGAAAATTAAAACGCACCTAGCGCCGCGGTGGTGAGCGCTGAACTAATTAAATTACACGGCGGCTTTTAAATCAGCTGTAGTGTTGAACGTTTTGAGCGACTCAAATATTCAATTAATAAGCTAGACGTATGGTTGAGTGACGTTGTTCAGTCAAAGGGTTTAATTGAACGGCTATGTTAACCTGTTGGCTGCGACATACACCACCTTATAATAATATGTAATTTTTCTGTCGGTAACTCTCAATTAGTGTCTTCTATAACTTGTTTTCTATTCGGTATTATTTGTTAAACCAATGACATACGTGTTATTTACCAATTGTTTATCAATACATAGTATAAAACAAAGTCGCTTTCGCTGTATGTCCGTATGTATGCTTAGATCTTTAAAACTACGCAACGGATTTTGACGCGGTTTTTAATAGATAGAGTGATTCTTAAGGAAGGTTTGTATGTATAATAAATGCATAATATAGTAGAGAAACACTGATAAATTTAAAGGTTTCTAATGTGATGTCGTAAATAAGCACGTTTTTTTGCGCTTATATTGCAAACGCTGGCTGAACCCTACGAGATAGACCAAAATAATGTACTACAGTATTGTACAACTTACAAAAATCCACAAAAAAGTCCGCGATGGTATATGTCTATCTCTTAGGGATAACCCACCATAACCATTTTTTCACTGCACCCGTGCGAAGCCGGGGCGGGTCGCTAGTTTTCTATAAAACATAGACACACATTACTGCTTGCCCATGCTATGAATCGATGGTACCCATTGTATTGAATAAAAACCAGGGGAGCGACGCATATTAGTTTTATAAAAGGAATACTTGATTGAAGACATTTTATTCTAAAGTGTAAATATTTGTTTTCACATATAATTGTAAATTGTAAACACATATGTACTTTGACATAATTTATTGTAAATGTTGTTATTACTTTTGATAAAGCTAATAAGTTTCTTGCGCCCATTCTTCTTGTTCTGTAAATACTTTTAGAAAACGTTTAAGACTTTATCTACTAAGCGCGCAGAGCGAAATGGAAAATTATAACGTGAATATAGCATTCATATAGTAACTCTTAAATATTTATATTAAGTTATTAATCATTATTCATAAACAGTATTTTATGATATGTATGTATGTTCCGTATTATATTATTTAATATTTATGTAGTTATTAACTTAACGTAACTTAAAACGTATGTATTATTATTTGTATTTATATATTTTATTATTATTATATTATATTTATATATTTTTGGTAAAATTGAATTACTGACATGCAGCTGTCGGAGAAGAAAAAAGATTAAGGCGCCAATAGAAAATCAGCGTCAGGACTAAATAAACCTGACAAATATGCTGAATTGGCTACCTGTTTTGGCACAGCAGCCGTGAGACAATTCCGCTGGCAGTAATGTTTCTTTTTATTATGTTGTGTCAGAATAAACGTATTTTCTTTCTTTCTTTCTTATCAGCTAAAAAATACGTCCTGAATGGGTGGTAGGACAAAAAATTTGGACGGTTCAAAAGAGCTTTCTACAAAGTCATATTTGAATAGTTAATTTTGATTTTGAAATATATATATAATTTTATGATGTTAAATACATTACACCACCACTTTTATGATGAATGTCAGCATTGTTAGACAACTTGGAAAAACTTTACAATGTTATCAACTTTTCCCCTCAACAGAGAGAGAGGGTGAGAAACTACACAAGGAGAAACTACGAAAAGAAACTACGTTATGTTTCGTACTCCTATATATATATAAATGGGGCTCCTATACCACAAACATGATATTGTTTTTTATAGATATTTGAACGGAACCTTTCGTGTGCGATTTCGACTTTCGTAGCCATATTCTATTTCTCAGCACGTTCGTTGCCTTACCATACCACAAATATGATATTTTGCCGTTTTCATAGCTATTGGCAGGAAACCCTTCGTGCGCGATTCTATCTTGTATTTGGCCGGTTTATTTCATCATGGGTTATATTATAAGTAGAGATTGGATAATCGGATGCATATTTACCTAAAGTTAGTTTAAGACAAAGAATGGAAACGGCTTTTTATTGTTTTGCTAAATAAAAATCCCGGGATTGCGGAATTGGATAGCCGGATGTTTATTTATTTACCTAATTTAGTTTTTGACAAAGTATGGAATTGTCTTTTTATTTTATTTCCAGAAATAAAAATCCCGGAATTCCGGTACTGTAGAACATTTTGGTAATGCAAAACTAGTCGGTAATATGAGCTTAAAAACGACGTTACATGAAGGTTAGTTTCAGTTCCCCGTGTGATTTGTGAGTAGGTAGGTAAGTTCATGTAATAAATCGTACATTCATAAATACGTATGCATAGTTGTATAAATGAACCCGGAGTCTCGGTCTTTTGAAAATAAATACCACGTGCTAATTTAGTAATTTTCAAACAATATCACTACGTTAAATTTGCAATCCCGTATTTTCCCGGGATTTATTTAACAAAATGTATTTTAAAAAGCCGCTTCCATAATTGAGTCAAAAATTAACTTTAGGTAAATATTCATCCGATTATCCGATCTCTAATTATAAGCAAACGTCTGTAGTCGATTTTTTTTACTAATTTCGGAGCTTCTATTTCTCACTACTTTCGTTGATATGGAAACATTTTGTTTCGTGTCGGACACACATACGCACGGTCTCAAGTTATACTAAAACTTTTTGACCTTGAGACAGCCTTTATTCCATACGTAATAAACGCTGTTTTCCTAGCTTATCGTATACCTTGACGTGCTGAAGACCGTCCGTCAATTCTAGCTTCGCCTCGGATAAAAACTAGCTGTATGACATGTTTAATATAGAATCGAATTTAATATTGTTACTCCAAGAGACGTCATCGATGGTAAATTTATAATGTTAGACACAGAAAGTGGCGGGATCGGATTTTCCATCATTTCACTGATACTAACCAATCACTTAGGGGTAGTCCCTGCGCCATGATGTATGGGCTGGAGTGTCATTGACTCGGCTTAAGGGTGATTTACGCTGCGAAATTTTCCGGCTAGTCCACTATTCAAAAAACAGATAGATTTTTCAATTATTTTAGCACATGTTTTTATTTTTTTTCCTTCGGGAGAGAAGAGGCTAAGAATCCTCTGTTAGGAGAACGAAAAGTGCCCAAGATATCACCTCAGCCAATTGTCGTGGTGGTTAAGGCAAAGACAACGGCAATACAGGCTCTTACTAAATAACTAATTTAGTTTGTTAGCAAAATATGAACGCCGTATTATCACGTTGTCTGACAATCTGTGCGCTCCTATTTGTCAAACGCAACGGTTTGATAACGTTTCGCCCGCGATTTGTTAGGGCTCCCGCTTACGGGCCACCGGCCTCAATCACTAAGCGCCGCCACTGGCATATTTCCTGTACTTTTTTTATCCTCAGGAGAGGAGACTGAGAATCCATCATGGATACCAACGCAACAGGCAAGCAGGGATGCGTTGATTATGTCGGACTCCTGGTGCTGTCGAGGCGGCTCGACCACACAGACCTACCGACTAAACTCAGCCTAGCCTTGGCTCTAATGGCCCTACGGCTTGAATGGAATGGTTGGCGCACCGCAGGAGAGGGCACGTCAGCGCTGCCCTCCGAAGAGGACATATGCGTGAAGGAAGGCTCGGTACGCCAAAGTGCACTGAGGAAAAATATAGCTAACAAAGCCACAATAAAAACGTTGTCAATATTTTTTTGTATTTGCATCAAAATACATAGGTAAAGAATATAAATTAATTTATCTATGGCCACAAAGTTTTTATTGTCAAACTTTTATGAATCTGTGGACAATACGTTATTTGTCATTTTATTTAAGTTATAGTATTATTAACACTGTCGCAACTTTACGTTGTCAACGATTTCCATATTTTGTCGATCTATCAAAATTTAAAATTGTTTGATTCACAAAAGAAAATAATAGCAAAGTGCCTTTTGTGCTGAGATACATTTTTAATTATTAACTTTGGCGTATTGACAAAGTAAGTGGCATGAATTGGCGGCGGGGGGAGCTAATGATTTAACGAACTTTGTCAGTTGATCGAAGTTTTATTATGATTTTGTTTCATTTGCCTGTGATGTGATATATCATTTCGTTTTAGCGGTTTAAACACCTGACAGGATTACAATAAATTGCTATAATTCCTTTGGTGGACCAAATCAGTATACCGGTACCGGTTACGTGCTACGAATCAAAAATCACATAGGTTTTTAACCACTTTGAGAACTATTTTAATGAGTGACAATTGCGAGATATTCAATATGGACGACGAGGCCCTAAGGGTATTTTTAATAAATGCCGGACTTAGTCATCTGACAAATAAATGTTGGGTAAGTACACTAAGTACCACCCTTGTTATCCTGTTACCCATAAGGTTTGCTTACCTCAGCGGTCCTAACCCTAAATTATTTGCGAAATATGTGCAATATGGCAATAAAAATAATTAACTATGATTATGTTTTCTTTAAATTTTCTGAACTCTGACCCAATGAAAATTCACTGCCACTAATAATAGAATGTCTCCTAAGTAGGTCACATTTTGAATCCTTTTTATATTTTTGCGTTGGTGTCAGCTTCTCCAGTATACCCACCTTTTTGCTACTCTGACAAAGGTAGTGCACTCTTCTGAACCTCTTATACAGGTAATTTGTAAGACGTTGGCTTTAATTCAAAATAATAATCTACTGATAATTAGTAGTGCATACCCCAAATATGAAGCAAATCGGTTGACCTTAAATATTTGCTGTTCTGTACATTTTGGATACGTTACACTTGTATGGAACAGAAAATGTTTTAAGGTCTACTACGATTTGCCTCTTAATTGGGGCATGCATTATTAATCATCAGTAGATTATTATTTAAAATTAAAGCCAACGTCTTACAAATCAGTTTCAGAAGCGTGTGCTTCCTTTGTTAGGGTAGCAAGGTTGGTATACTGGAGTAGTTGACTGTTTTGCCATATTGACAAAACAGAAAGTCACCTTAGTAGCAAAGTAAAATTGTTAAAACAACAAAATAAAATTTTGCTCTTCTCACAAAGTTAATAAAAATTGTATTTGTAACAACGTTTAACATTGCTAATAAATGTTGTTATAATCACAATAAACATCTGACAATAAAAACTTTGTATCTATATCAATTTGCTTTAAACGGTTGTGTGGGGTTAAAGTTTTTTTGATACAATGACAATAATTTTCTCTCAGTGTCGGTACGCCAAAGTGGGTCCGGCCTTGAAATGATGGGGCCTACTCGTACATGTGAAGCAAGCTGCGAAGTATGGACTAACTAAGGATGGCGGCGCAGATGCCGCCTCTCGCAGGGCTTGAAGAGCCAGCGTCAATGAGTCGGGAGGGTCAGAAAGGACGTGTCTGGATCGACGATGTTCTGTATTACGCGGATTGACTGGAGATATATTTCCTGTAATTTTCATACATTTTATATGGACTCGCCGCACACGGTTGGCGCCGGTGGCGGCTTCACGCTACAAATCGTCGCAGCTTGCTTCTAGTGGCCCGCACCGGCCACTAAACGCCCACAAAAAAAGCCGCCACACGCCACTCGCGCGATTCCGTGCCCCTCTCTGCCTTTCAGTAAACCTGTTAGAGTCGACGGTAACGCACATACGTAGTCTGTGGTTCATGTAGGTAGATAAATATGGGTATAAAATAATTTATACAGAGAGATACAATCAGAGTCCATTATGATACAGCATGCCTGGGTTAAAAAAAGTAGTAGCTACCGACCACAAGTGGCGACCACCGACCACAGATGGCGACCACCGGCCACAAGTGGCTGTCGCGAGCTTCAGCTACTTTTGTAGCTGCGTCTAGCTTCTCGTGGCGGCGTTTGTGGCTGTGGCCCGTGGCTCATGTGCAGCGACACTTAGTGAATAAACAAAATGCTGTTGCAATTACATGAATTCTGTCTCGCTGTAAATTGGTAAAGTGATTCAATCAAACATTGCGTCAGCACTGTCGCCAGTTACGGTTCCAATGTAAATATACCCTAATCCCGTCAAAGGTTGTGACCGTGGCGATGACCAAGGTCACGACAGTAACGTTTCCTGTTTATCTACAAACACATCTATCGTTCAAAATTGCATATTATGAATAACAAATATGTACCCAGAAGATAGTGTTACAAGTGCATTAAGGAAATAGACAAGCGAAACGCATAATGTTTCTACGTCACAGGGTTATATAAACATCACAATTGACGACACGTTTAGCGCAGTGGTCGAGTAATCGGCTTCTACGCAACGAATCGCGGGTTCAACTCCCGCACGGGACAGATATTTTGCATCAGTCAGTCAGTCACTTAGCCAATCATAGTCCACTGCTGGACATAGGCCTCTCCCAATTTGCGCCACAACACCCGGTCCTCCGCCTTCCGCATCCAGTCCCTTCCAGCGACCTTGTTCAGGTCGTCAGTCCACCTGGCGGGGGGGCGTCCTACTTTACGGCTGCCGAGTCGCGGTCTCCATTCAAGGACTCGTCTGCTCCATCGGCTATCAGTCCTTCGGCAAACGTGGCCAGCCCATTGCCACTTCAGCGAGCTTATTTTGCGAGCTATGTCGGTTACTCTGGTTCTTTGTCGAATGACCTCATTTCGAATTCGATCCTTCAAAGAAACTCCGAGCATAGCTCGCTCCATAGCCCGCTGCGCGACTTTAAATTTATGGACTAGCCCGACCGTTAATGTCCACGTTTCGGCGCCGTAAGTCATAACCGGTAGGACGCACTGGTTGAAGACTTTCGTCTTTATTATTTCGTCTTTATAGATATTTTGCATGACCAACAAAAATTTGTTCCGGTCTGGGTGTATGTGCATGTGAGATTTCTATGTTTATGACTGCACCCACGACACAGATTAAAAATCCATGTGTGGGGCGACGATTTTTAAATAAAAATTAGAATACTGAAAAATGAAAGAAAATAAAATAATTCTGAGGAGTAATTTGTTGAGTAATATCACAATTTGAACAATTTTTTTAGTTTTAAAGTCATTTAGAAAAAACATATTTTGCTAGAGTAAATTTAGAAACGTAACTCGGGACAAATTTATTTTTATAAAAATGTTTCTATTTATGTAAAATGAAATAGCTTTTGTTGGGTATTAAATATTTGTAAACAGCCAAATTTGTGTGTGTTGTAATTAATAGGATACACAAGATTTCGCTATGGTAGTATTTTCTCATTTCCCAAGTGTCTGAAAATTGCTGAACACAGAAGAACAAAGTCAATATATATGTTCTTTAGTTTTCTCTCTTTTACATTTGAGATACGTTTTAGGGAACGTTCCATAGAGACTAAATCAAGGATCAGATTACTGATTGCATTAATGCAGTTTTACAAGTATTAAATTTCTATTGTGACAGTACAAAACACTGTAAAATTCTTATCACAAAAAAATACACGTTTAAAATACACAATGTCTGTAATAGTGACAAGGACCGTGAGAAAACCGGGAAACTTTGCACTTGAGATCGCATTGTTTCTCGATTCCTTCACGTTCCCGTTCTTTGCGTTTAAAACTTCTTATTAGTTCAAAGTTGTCAGAGCGTGAATCGCTTAAAGGAACCCTGGCATAACTGTGACTTGTGCAAGTTGTTCCAAAATAACACTTGATACTTGCTTTAAATACATCTGACAGTCATAGTGAACGAAAGTCAGTTATCATCACTGTGGCTCCAGGCAGCATGGAGGTGGGCACATCCATGCAGCCTGGAGCCACTTTGGTGTAGCGCGATTTTCTAACGCATATATCTTTATAAGGCAACGCTGACCGTGCCTTTTCCTGAGCGTCTAGTCACTCAAGTTCAATGTCGTTATGACCAAGGCTCAAGCTCAGTTCAATCAGTAGGTCAGTTCGAGCCGCGTGGATTGATTTGGAGTTCGACGTTTTTTTACTCTGGAGTTGGGAATTCTCATGGATAACACCGCCACCGAGTGCCATGGTGACTACGTCAGACTCGACCGAAAGACCTACCGACTAAACTCAAACCGAGTCGTTGGTCTTATTATTTCCTCTGGAGAGGAAAGGATGGGAATTCTCATAGATAACACCGCGATCGAGTGCCACGGTGATTATGTCGGACTCGACTGAAAGACTTACCGACTAAACTCAAACCGAGTCGTTGGTCTTATTATTTCCTCTGGAGAGGAAAGGCTGGGAATTCTCATGGATAACACCGCGACCGAGTGCCACGGTGATTATGTCGGACTCGACCGAAAGACTTACCGACTAAACTCAAACCGAGTCGTTGGTCTTATTATTTCCTCTGGAGAGGAAAGGCTGGGAATTCTCATGGATAACACCGCGACCGAGTGACACGGTGATTATGTCTGACTCGACCGAAGACCTACGATCAAACTCAAACTGAGTCGTTGGTCTTTTTTTTCCTCTGGAGAGGAAAGGCTGGCAAATCTCATGGATAACACCGCGACCGAGTGACACGGTGATTATGTCTGACTCGACCGAAAGACCTACCGATCAAACTCAAACTGAGTCGTTGGTCTTATTTTTTCCTCTGGAGAGGAAAGGATGGGAATTCTCATAGATAACACCGCGACCGAGTGATACGGTGATTATGTCTGACTCGACCGAAAGACCTACCGATCAAACTCAAACTGAGTCGTTGGTCTTATTTTTTCCTCTGGAGAGGAAAGGCTGGCAAATCTCATGGATAACACCGCGACCGAGTGACACGGTGATTATGTCGGACTCGACCGAAAGACTTACCGACTAAACTCAAACCGAGTCGTTGGTCTTATTTTTTCCTCTGGAGAGAAAAGGTTGGGAAATCTCATGGATAACACCGCGACCGAGTGACACGGTGATTATGTCGGACTCGACCGTAAGACCTACCGACCAAACTCAAATTGAGACGTTGGTCTTATTTTTTCCTCTGGAGAGGAAAGGCTGGCAAATCTCATGGATAACACCGCGACCGAGTGACACGGTGATTATGTCGGACTCGACCGAAAGACTTACCGACTAAACTCAAACCGAGTCGTTGGTCTTATTTTTTCCTCTGGAGAGGAAAGGTTGGCAAATCTCATGGATAGCACCGCGACCGAGTGACACGGTGATTATGTCGGACTCGACCGAAAGACTTACCGACTAAACTCAAACCGAGTCGTTGGTCTTATTATTTCCTCTGGAGAGGAAAGGCTGGGAATTCTCATGGATAACACCGCGACCGAGTGCCACGGTGATTATGTCGGACTCGACCGAAAGACCTACCGACTAAACTCAAACTGAACCGTTAGTCTTACTGATCCTATGGCTTGATGTGATAAAGAAGACTGTACCTCAGGAGAGGCGCAGTCAGCGCCACCATATAGAAGAGAGCATATGGACTAGAAGCTAGAAGCTGGAGCGGTGCACCCAAATAGCTCTGGCCTATGTTGATTGACATGCTGTGGAAAGGGACATTGCAAGCAGGTCTTGAAGGTCCTGCGTTAATTGATTCGGGTGGTCGCTAAGGACGTGTTGCGTTTTGTGAAGTCTTTGCAGATTTTAATGGAATGTGTTTACTGAAGACGGTGTGGAGCTTAATTAACACCGTGGTTGCATCGCCGCTCTTCTGAGGGGTTGCCTTCACGATTTGCTTATATGGTTCTTAGAACAGGCACAGGATGAGTTTAGTCGGTAGGTCACGTGGTCAGACCGTTCTGGCTGCGTGGAGTCGTGGAGTTACCGTTGCGGGGGTATCCTGCGCACGTTTCGTGCTCTGTGTGATGGATTCTCAGTCTTCCTCTCCTGAAGGAAAAAAGCAACACCGTGGCGTTACGGTGTATGTAGAGGCTGAGGATTCTAAGCCTCTATATGCTATAGGATGCCGATTAATGTGTGACAGAGTCCATTCAAATGAGAGGTATGACTTTTTTCAAATTACTAGGAATACTCATTAAAGTCACTTCATCGAATCAAGTCGAGATTCGTCGCTTCGAAATGATTGGAGATTAAGCGCTGGGCCGCGATCACAACGCAAGTTAAATTAATCTGTCGTAGCTCTCTGTATTGTGAAAGCGGTCACGTTTCGATCCCGCAGCTCAGAAATGGAAAATTGAAGATTTTCCTCTTCAGGCACTACGAGGGAAAAGTAATATCTAAATACTTATGGAGCCTCCCTGCGGTTACGTGAAAGGCAAAGTCGTGATTTACTTTATTTATTTATTTGACTTTATATCAAATAATATTATACGAGATATGTCATCGTTTATATTTTATATTTTTTTGAAATGTACATAAGATAATCTTTTCCATAGCCCAATATACGTCACTGTGAAATGTATGCAATGAAATTTATTCATAGCTATTTTAGTTTTATAATACTCGTAAATTGGATAAACAGCAATAACTATGAGGAAACTGATCAAATTTTGAAGCAAATCCACAAACATACACTCTCGCATACACAATATAGATAACTTTTTACAATGTTTTAATTTAGTATGTAGACCTCACGTCAAATGTAACTACCGTATGTATTGAGAAGAGCACAGCAGTTACAGTTACATTTAATATGTAACAAGTTAAAAGTACATTGTATAATTGTTTGTAGGATTTGGAAAAGGTTAACGAGTAATTATTACTTTTTCTACTATCTTTGTGCACTACCCCAAGGTGCTTTACATTTGCACTTTAAAAACCGCTGCTATTACGAGAGACATAAGAGCTGTCTCGTAACCAACAAAAGTCCAGTTGAGTGTACCGGTACAACAAATAAACGGGTAATCCCAAAATTTAATATGAATAATGGAATGTCCAAATTAAAATATCCCCAGTGATTGAGCCGCATACAAAGGCAGCCTACACCGGCGCGCAAATGAATACGGCTTATGCGACGCTGGCTTATGGCGACTGATGAAAATTCCTGTCCATCGTATTCCAAACGACTGAATCGAAATAGGCATTACGAATTTTTAAATATGGGTGCGCATTTTTGACTCTTGAGGTATGAAATATGAATTAGAAATTAGTTTCTACTTTTTATATGGTATGTCGTTATGTTGACATGCAAGCAGACTGTTCCTCGTCAAACATACACGGTACCGTCAAGTACCGGGACGGTTCTCAGCCTCCCAGTACTTCTCACCCTCTCAATCTCCGACCGATTGGCGTCGACTTCTTTTTTAGACTTCTTCTTTTTCTGGTAGAATATCCGTGATTTGCAAATATATAGGAAAATAATAAAATGGCGAAGTTGTTCTTGTAACGATGTATATTTGGTAAGTGCAATACAATATAAATAGGAAGTGGGAGAAAAAGGAACAATTTTACTGGCGGAACATCATCGCGCGAATATCATCTGCGATAGTGTAATCGAACGATCCACAGGTGGATCCGCAAATATTTGTTATACCTAGACCAATTAGAATAGCCCAAAGTAAGCACTGTAAGGCTTGTGTTTGGTATCACTTTTACAAACACACACAACGCAGTGGCTGTAAAAGTGAAAAATAATAATATTTCTATGATTTTGTTTTAGAATTAATTCTTCGTCTACGGCGGGTTTCCGCACATTAATAACAGAAGAAATATCTTAAAGTTGGCTACGCACCCCAATTCAACAACATTATTAGATATTTAAAAATATAACTTAACACACGCGGCAGTGTCAACAGTTTTAACTGGCTGTGGGTTTTGCGACTCCTTTGTCTCTGTATAGCCAATTAGCGTAGACGGGACGTACATATTTGTCAAGTAAATATTTTACGAGTGTCAGGAGTAAAAATATATTGTTCCCAAAGTTCCCAATTAATAAATTTCATTGTTATATGTCAGGAGGTCGAGTCTGGATAATATATTACTTGTTCGCATCGCACAAGATGTGCAATTCGCTTTACGAATTGCTATTGTTTGCTTATCGCTCCGCGAACCTGTTTCTGGGACTAGAACACTCGGTGTCCGCGGCGACCGGCTTACAGTAACGATGGAAAAAACGTATCTTTGTTGAGATTGGATCATTTGTATCCGGATAAGTACAAAGATTCAAATCAGTCAAGTGCTTCATTTGCATCATTTGTATCAGTGACTCTAAACCGATTAAATCGGGTCAGAGTCACTATATATAGTAATACAGATATTCTGATATCTGATACAAATACACTGATATATATATTGATATTAATACATTTGTATCAGTGACTCTGAGTCAATCGTGTAAGCGTCGCGTATCGAATGAACCGAGATGCAATTGACTCTGAACTATTTACTTATCTCATTCGTGCGAGCGCCGCCTGCCGATTGAAACCGAGATGCAATTGAGCGAATGATTAATTTCAAGCGCTGTTAGAGATTTGAAACAGTGAATCATTTTGAAGAAACGACTCACTGAGTCTGCAAAGATTGACACATCTTTAGCTGCCAGTACGCAGTAGCCTACACCTAGCTCGGCCGTGATCAATACATTATTCCCGCGGACGCACACCTTCCTGTCCTTCTATAAAAAATACTACGGGGAATATTAATACATTTCCGCAACCAAAAAGCTCTTTAATTAGCTTGCTCAGCAAGCAATGTGCTTTCGCGGATATTGCGTTGATCTTTATTGCGTGCAAACTGTAGAACTTTATAAACAGTCTTATGTCTTTATATTAAAAGATAGTATAATGTAAGTAAATATTTAGGTATTATCAGTGTACGTTGAGATCCATTATCATGGACCCCCAAATTTTTGTTTCGCTGACGTAGACGTCCCTTGCAGGTTGTCATAGACCCCTAGGAGTCACTGCATTAGGTCCTTATGATCTGTTTTGAGATCCATAGTTCTACAGACCGTTTATAGTTTCGCATGCATCAACTTACATTGACATATTCTTGCCTACACACAGATATCTTGACAATATCCATTACAGTTTCAACATACACACACACAAATAGTTCCATTTCAATTTCGCATGCAACGTACGAAACATACCTGTTCGCGCGAACACCGGACGCGAAACTTCGACGTGAAAATGGAATATTGAATAGAATTAACTGAACTTCGGAACTGAAGGGACAACGTTTTACTCGACGCCGAGGTTACAAGTCGGAAGTTCGAGTTTGTACGCTATGCTGGCTGTATGTTGTATACAGCGTGTGCGAGTTTAATCTTCTGCTAGGGTTTGCACTAGTCAGTAATATGAGTCGGTGATGAAATTTGGAACTATGAAAATCTAGTTTAGAATAGTCAGGAATTTTGATAAAAAAGTCGCAGACTGTATTATTACACCATTCGATGGTTGCGCTAATAAATAACAATTTCTAGAAGGCAATAACATGCTTATACTTAACAAAATACGTTTATATATATCTCTCGTTACCATCATACCTTCTCTGTTAATATTCTCCAAACGTAGCTTCCCCATGTCACTTACAAAAAAAACTATCTGCGTGTATCACTTCCTGTCCATGATTTCTTGGCTTAAATTAATTCTCGCTTATCTTATTTCCAGTCCAATCACCATTCTCTTTTTAAATCTACTTTTTGTACTTCCCTGCCCAAATTAACTGGAAGAGATTGCTGTTTAGCAAAAAGGCCGCCTGTGTTGCACATATAATATTTTGTTATATTAATTTCAAGGTGAGTAATTAAGAGTTAATAACCAATATTTACTATCAAACTATCTCCAATTATACTTGAGGAAGTATATAGGAATTTTAACCACGAGAATGTATGTGGGATTTGTATATGTAAAACTATCCATTATCTAGGCTACAACCTGCAAGAGGTCTACGTCAACGAAAAAATAAATTTGGGGTCCACGAAATGAATATGGGGTTCATAACAATGGATCTCAACATACATTATCTTCTTATATATAAAAATGAATCGCAAAATGTGCTGGTGAACCCATAACTCAACAACGCCTGGACCAATTTGGCCAATTCTTTTTTAAAATGTTCGTTGAAGTTCAAGGATTCGAATAATTTTATTGTAAAAACCTTAAAAACAGCCTTTTTTCCCCATATAAACGTTTTCTAACTAAAGCGTACAGTCAATTTGAGCTTTATTGTTATTGTATAAAGTTCACATTGCAAGCACTCACTGTTGTCTATGCAATGTAGGTGTGTTCCTAACATCAAACAGGCAATTTGCGCTTTATTAACGCTATATAATGTTGGATTTCAATCATATCTATCAAAACAGTGTGCGTGTGTGCGTTGGAGCACAGAATACATCGTTGGAGGATTTAATGTCACGTTCCAAAATTGAATAGTCACAAAATCTAATAGTTCATTTCTTCGATCATATATATGATCGAAGGTTCATTTGGACCTTTTTTGGAAAAATTGGTTGGCTATGCGATATTATCTATAAAATAAGTAGGAACAAAAAACTGCCGCTTTACAAATCTTTTTAACAGGACAGGTCTGTCGGGTCCGCTAGTTATTTATAAAAGTATCTATGAAGTAATAAAATATTACATATGCTTATAAAATTATGTATGTTGGATGTAGGCATTCAATATCAGATAATTAGGAGGTCTACCCAAAACTGTAAAACACGGCAAGAGTCTACGACACAAAAAAGTTTAAGTACCTTTGGTCTAGGCGAACTGGTATGAATATAACAAATATTTATTTATATTTCATACAGTTCACATCATCATCATCATTTCAGTTAACAGATGCCCACTGCTGGACATAGATATATAAGAAATATTATTTTATACAACAGTATTATTGTCGGTCGGCAACCCTGCCGTAAAATCTGACAAGCGTCAAAATTCAGTTTACACTAAAATTTAGTTACCCAAGACGAATTTCTATCGATGTTGACTAGGGACGCGAAAACATAAACTGTTTGTTACTATAACTATGCTCGTATATGTTACATATAGTTATAACTAGGTAGTGATATTAATACATATATTTATTTTTAATTTAGGTTATAAATATAGTTTAGAACGTAAGTAGTTACATGTATTTTGCATTCATTATATAAACTTAGAAAATAATTATTTATAACAAGACTAAAAACTAAACTTAACTCAATAAAATAAAAATATAATTTTTTAAATAATATTTTAAATAAAATAGTGTGAGAAACACTTACACCAATTAGCCTAGCCCAAACAGCTCTGACAGGCTTGTGTTTTGGGAACTAGGTTAACGGATAGACATACATACATTATAAATATAAATAAATATAAATATTTGTTACACTTACACCAATTAGCCTAGCCCAAACTAAGCTCTGGGCTTGTCCTATGGGATCTAGTGTAACGGATAGACATACATATATTATACATATATAAATAATTTTTATTGAAATATATATCAACAACCATGACTATGGTACAAATGCTGGCATTCATCACACGAACATTTGCCCCCACCGGGATTCGAACCCGGGACCTCAGAGATGGCGACACCTTGAAACCGGTGTACTATCCACTCGACTATGGAGGTCGTCAAACATCAAATGTACATTAAAAACAAAGGTACATTATACATATATAGTACAAATATATATTGACAACCATGACTAAAGTATTCAAACCCTGGACCCCATAGATGGCGACATGTTGAAAACTTACCTATGTATAATAATAAAAACCCAACTAATATTATAAGTGCGAAAGTTACTCTGTCTGTCTGTCTGTCTGTTACGCATTCCCGCTTAAACCTCGCAACCGATTTTGATGAAATTTGGTACAGACAATCTTTACATCCTGAGACAGAACTACTTTTTATTTTGAAAAAGGGATGAAGGGGTTGATATAGAGGTTGAAAGTTTGTATGGGATTTCTTAATTTTAAAAGAAAACCATGAAACTTTATATTTAAGCACTTGATAAGAAATCATTTAACATTTGTTCTAGCATTTATGAAATTTCGACCAGCTAGGGGGTGAAATAAGGGTTGAAAGTTAGTATGCAAGTTCGTCAAATATTACGTCATAAGAAAAAAAAATCGTTTGTTCTAGCATTGTGAAATTTTTACCAATGTAGGGGTGAAATAGGGGTTGAATTGAAGATAAGACCATGAATGTTGGTACCTTAGACATAAGGGTTACCAGGATTGACTAATTTCACGCGGGCGAAGCCGCGGGCGGAAGCTAGTTAGTATATAAATTTGGTTTATATTTAAACGCGTATGCGCGCGGATGTTTCTTGCCTTGTACTTGTAAATGCGCGAGCGCATCTATTGTATAGAAACCGGTTGACTGCATGCGGCGTGGTGGTTGTTGACAAAAATTTGAACAACTTAGTATGCGACGGCGCATAGTTATTAGTATTTATTGATTTTCATCAATAAATACTAATAACTCCTACTCTACACCTTTTTTGAACAAGTTCGGTTGTGCCTAATATCTTATAATATAAAAATGGATCGCAAAATGTGTTGGTAAGCGCATAATTTAACAACGCCTGGACCAATTTGGCCAATTCTTTTTTAAAATGTTCGTTGAAGTTCAAGGATGGTTTTTAAGGGAAAAATTCGAATAATTATGGGAAAATCTCTAAAAACAGCCCTTTTATTTTCCCATGCAAACGTTTTCTAACTAAAACGTACAGTCGAATTGAGCTTTATAGTTATTGTATCAAGTTCATATTGCAAGCACTCACTGTTGTCTAAGCAATGAAGGTGTGTTCCAAACATCACAGAGTCAATTTGCGCTTTATTAACGCTACATATAGTTGAAATTCAGTCATATCTATCAAAACAGGGTGCGTGCGTGCGTTGGAGCACAGAATACATCGTTGGATGATTTAATGTCACGTTCCAAAATTGAATAGCCACAAAATGTAATAGGTCATTAAGACTTTTTTTGCGATTTGGTTGGCTATGCGACATTATCTATAAAATAATTAGGAACAAAAAACTGCCACTGTACAAATCTTTTTGACAGGACGAAGTCTGTCGGGTCCGCTAGTTAAAAATAAATGTGTATAAACATGTGTGAATTGGAATATAGACAAAAGCAACTTCTGATAAGTTGAAGTTTAATTTTAATCAAAACATTTACCCATATTTACTACATTACTCATCATTTACTAATATAGCTTGCTTTCATCGCTCTACACGTTCGGTCTGTGAGTACATTATATTGAAAAAACTACAGAGCCTCCGAGTCCAACAAAATAATGGGTTTTGGGCTGGCTTGAACAATCCACACGATATATTTATAAATTGTCTAAGCTATATGTTATTCTGACGTATAAACTATATTATTTATACCGAGGGAGAGCCATGCTTCGGCACGAATCGCGCCGGCTCGACCGGAGTGATACCACGGCCTCATAGGAAACCGGCGTGAAATAGCGCTTGCGCTGTGTTTCGCCGAGTGAGTGAGGGTACCGGAGGCCCCAACCCCCTTTATTCCCCTAATTCCCGTTATTCCCTTTTAAAAGACCGGCAACGCATCTGTGACTCCTCTGGTGTTGCGGGTGTCCATGGGCAACGGTTATCGCTTACCATCAGGTGATCCGTTTGCTCGTTTGTTGCTCTATCCTATAAAAAAAAATATCATTGTGAAGTTTTATTAAAATTCATTTAGTATTTTTTATGTGAAACAGTGACAAATATCTACCTACACTTACAAACTTTCGCGTTGATATTATAAGTAAGGATTACTTAAATCCAATTCACAAGAGAAATCGAAGTCCAAATTGGGTGAGCCGGGTCAAATGAGTTAGAGAATAATACGAAGTCCAGACACAGCAAGGTCACAAGTAAGAGAATAATCAGTCCGTTAAACAAGCGAAGTTACAATTTTACAGGTGATGATTGCAGGGTACTAATGATATTCACGACACGAATGACGGAAGCACACTAAACTTGACCCTTGACTCCTACCCTATAGCTTCCCTATAGCCTAGCAGGTTGCTTATCTCTTTAATTCTTTGAATCAACAGTAACAAAGAACCATAAGTTGTAAACAATAACGTGACTTATCTCCTTTATGTCAAATCGTAATTAGTGCGGCGGCAATAACAAAGGGAATCCTATTGTTAAGCGCAACGTATCACCTCCCGCTTATCTGGTTTGTCACTATTTTTTCTAAGAATTATAAACATTTTAACTAACTATTGTACCTTTTTGTGTAGCTTGATACAGTGATGTTTTTAGTATAACTTGCAGGAATAGCTACTAGTAATTTTTTTGAGAGAGATAGAGCTGAAGTTAGAGTTTTAGGAAAAAAACAATGTAAATATTAGTTCTGGGGTCGTACCAACCGTTGTCTTGTAAAACTTTGATAGTTTTATTTTATTAATAGTTTATTCTGAATGTCTTTAATACAAAATCAATAAAAAATTTTAGCCTAAAGGCTGGAATTAAAAAGAAATAGCCATAACCTAAGCATCAGTGACCTTTAGTAAAAAAACCTAAAATATTAAATATCTTGAAAACGGGTAACTTTTGGATAAGGCAATATGGGCTGAAAATTGTTTGTTTTGACCAAAACTATCACTTCACGACGGATGTGAGTCAACTTACCAGTAATCCTGTCTATGAATTTGTTTAAAATTGCAGCTTCTAATTGACGACTCTATAAAAATATTGGGACTAAAAAAATAGCCCTTGCTGGTTCTTTGATTTGATTTGATGAAACACTCGCGCCTCTTTCCCATAGGGGTAGACAGAGATTTCCACAGTTTTCCACTTGCTATGATCCAAACATAGTTCCCTAACTTCCTGGACTTTCATTCATACTCTTATACACGCTCGTCGGTTACGCGTACTCCTGACCTGGCCTTTTAATCCAAAACTTAATTCGAGAATGAACAAAGCATTATTCTAGTAAAATATTATTTTATTCTGCTACAAGATTGGACGATTCAAAACATGTTGGATTTAATATTCTTCCACGCATTGCATATTTCGATCTGATAACGTACTACATGAGTATTCCTGATGCAGCAGCTGGCCTTCTCCCGAAGGCCATTTGATTCCGAATCAACTCACAAAACATCGACATATCAGACGAAGATGTCAATATTATATTCCTTGTCAAACAATTCTCACGAGCGAACATAAATACCTACCAACGTATGAGGGATAAAATCAATTTCATTTTAACTCACTGCGCCCTGAAAAGGGTCCTGTATTTGTCAGACTTAGTGCGACGTGAAAATAGGGAAATAAGGAATGTAATGTACAAAACCATTTTCAAAGGTAGCATAATGTACACATACATATATGACTGTAGTGTATACATACATTACCGCTCAAAAGTATTTGTCCACCTGCATTTTGTATAACTTGTAATATAAAATGTATTATTGTTATATCAAAAAAATGCTGATTGGCAGTTAAAATATTCATAAAGTAGTATCATTTAATGACACTTTTACAAAATATATTTTACTAGGTGGCCAAATACTTTTGAGCGTACATATATGAAACTAACGGGGGGTGGGTGCAGTGATTTTATTGAAGAAACGTTTAAAAGAACTCTCAACGAAACCGAAGTTTCACATTTCCAATTTACAGTGTTACTATAACCAGCTTGGGAATATGAAAAATAATTGTACCAAGTTTCGTTAAAATCCGTCAAGTAGTTTTTGTTGCTGTAATTGTTATACAGACAGACAGACAAAAATACTGATTCCATTTTGGGCATCAGTATCGATCCCTAATCACCACCTATTATAGTTATTTTAGAAATATATTTCATGTACAGAATTGATCCCTCCACAGATTTATTATAAGTATAGATTATTTACGTTCGAAAAATAACGAGGATGCAATAAAAACAACATGCCAATTCAACATCTCCGCCACAAACTATTAGACTCAAAATCGCATACGGTATAATAGGCAAAAATGTGATACACGTGTATGATTCAGTTCCATATCTGTAAGCTATTATCATTCGATTTTGTATTAGGAGTCTTTGGTGTGTGTAACATATAGGCATAGTATAAACTCACACAGTAGGCTGTCTCAAGTTCCTTGCGTGAAATGTCTAATCGCGGATTGTTTTTGTATTACACGCAATATGGAGTAGCAAATACATGGAATCTCACATGCACCAACAGCCAAACAGGAACAAATTGTTGTAGAGGTCTTATAAAATATCTGTGCAATGCGGGAATCCAACCGTTTCTTTTTTCTGCAGCTATTTTGCGTGTTTTTTGCAAACTCATTCAATGTGTGCTCTGCCTCGCTTCGTGCTTGTCTTTCTTTCATGCTTCACCTTTCTTGTTTATCTTTATTGTGTGTGCTATTTTTAATTTGATTTTGTTTATACATATTTTTTCATAACTTATCCTATTTCTATATAAGTCAATATCCTTTCATAGTGTTCTTTCGTGTTACATACCTACTTTATCTTTCATTCGTGCTTCATCTTTCATATTGATTCTCTTTTGTTTTACAATAGTTTCTTAGTCTATTCCATTTGTTTGTTTCTTATTTTATTTTAAACCTCTATTTTGTTTATCCTCTTCTTACTACTTTACAATAATGCTACTATTAGTTCTACATACTTTTCTAACATACATATCCTACAATACATTTCTAGGGTTAAACCCGCTGCAGATAGTACAGTGCTGGCCATCTCTTTCCTATCCTAACTTATTTTCTTATGCTCGTATACACTTGATTTTTCTTACTTCTACTTCTATTGCACCTATCTACTTTTATCTTATATATTTCTCTTATTTACTATCACTTAATACTTGTATTCTACATGATACAATGTAAATAATATTTATTGCCTATTTTTTGTTCCTGTCGGTTACCCTTCCACATATTTCTATGAAATCCTACCCGTTGCGTAGTAGCCGATCATTCGTTCAAGTCGCCAAATAAATGTAAAATTAGAAAAAAAAAAACAATATATTTAATTCGGCCAGGCGTTCTTTTTACACGCTTTTTATTGACTTACTCTGTCCGTTTGTTTGTTTGTCATGATCAAATCTTGTAATCGATTTTTCGACCACTTCTACTGCTCCAATCGAGCTCAAATTTTTTTTACATGTGTATTCTAGATGACAATACAATATTCAATCATTTTCGAATCATAAAAATACATAATTATGTTGTAATAAATTAAAAACTTTTTAATATGAGAATTGGTTCAATGAAGCAAACAGATAGAATTTGATATAATGCATATGTTTAATTCTAATACTACATTTTTTGAACAATTATGTACATTTCTTTATGTTTGTTATAATAATCACGAGACTAAAAAGTAGTAAATAAAAAAAAAATTAAAAAAAACTTTTTTAAAAAACACGCTTTTTACGCAAAGACTAAAAAACGTTTGAAAAAACTTTTGTTTGTTATAAAGACTAAAAAACATTTGATCTAAAAAGTAGTAAATAAAAAAAATTAAAAAACCTTTTTAAAAAACACGCTTTTATTAAAAAGACTAAAAACCGATCTAAAAACTTGAAAATAAAAATAAAGTCACGCTTTTAGAAAATTTGGGTACATATCAAGAAAAATTTCTGATGACAAAAAGAAATGTAACTCAAAAATTTGTCTATAAAATTTAGCAAATTAGTCCAAGAACTCAATGACTATAAAAGCGTGGGGTGTAAATGTTAAGACCATTAAATGAGTAATGTTTAATTTTGAACACCCCACGCTTTTATAGTCATTGAGTTCTTGGACTAATTTGCTAAATTTTATAGACAAATTTTTGTGTTACATTTCTTTTTGTCATCAGAAATTTTTCTTGATATGTACCCAAATTTTCTAAAAGCGTGACTTTATTTTTATTTTCAAGTTTTTAGATCGGTTTTTAGTCTTTTTAATAAAAGCGTGTTTTTTAAAAAGTTTTTTTTAATTTTTTTTTTATTTACTACTTTTTAGATCAAATGTTTTTTAGTCTTTATAACAAACAAAAGTTTTTTCAAACGTTTTTTAGTCTTTGCGTAAAAAGCGTGTTTTTTTAAAAAGTTTTTTTTAATTTTTTTTTTATTTTGTGTACATATATGAAATTCATTTGGGTTGGGATTTGACAGTTGGTACAAGGAACACTCTGAAATGACATAATAGAAAACCTGCCAGGTACCGAAGATGCACAGAGGCGATTAAACAGAAATAAAATAAAGAACCATTTTCATAGTTTACTAGCGGACCCGACAGACTTCGTCCTGTCAAAAAGATTTGTACAGTGGCAGTTTTTTGTTCCTAATTATTTTATAGATAATGTCGCATAGCCAACCAAATCGCAAAAAAAGTCTAAATGACCTATTACATTTTCTGGCTATTCAATTTTGGAACGTGACATTAAATCCTCCAACGATGTATTCTGTGCTCCAACGCACGCACGCACACTGTTTTGATAGATATGATTGAATTTCAACTATATGTAGCGTTAATAAAGCGCAAATTGACTCTTTGATGTTAGGAACACACCTTCATTGCTTAGACAACAGTGAGTGCTTGCAATATGAACTTGATACAATAACTATAAAGCTCAATTCGACTGTACGTTTTAGTTAGAAAACGTTTGCACGGGAAAATAAAAGGGCTGTTTTTAGAGTTTTTCCCATAATTATTCGAATTTTTCCCTTAAAAACCATCCTTGAACTTCAACGAACATTTTAAAAAGAATTGGCCAAAGTGGTCCAGGCGTTGTTGAGTTATGCGCTTACCAACACATTTTGCGATTCATTTTTATATATAAGAAGATTGAGATTACGTAACACTATAATAATGATCATTCAATAGTCGAGCGAGTGGCTCGGGCGCTCAAGATCCCCGTGTAGTGGAAGGCGAGAATCTACCCGATGTAAGTTTGACGAGGGAAGTGTGGCCCGTGTGGTTGCGTTCGCCGACGAGCGCGGTGCGTTGGAGAGACGCGTGGGTGTCTGGCGTGAGGGGCGACGCGGTTGGTGGCCGGCGGGAGGGATTGGTTAGCGCGGTTGGTGGGGTCGGGTGGGTCGATTAAACAGTTTCTCGGACGGCGAAAGCTTTGGAACTTTGGGACTGTAGTTTATCATTTATTGAATTAATGAGGGCGTGCTGGTCCCAACATTAATGTACGGAAGTGAAAGTTGGGTATGGGAGAAACGACATGAAACCAGAATAAATGCAGTAGACATGAGAGCTTTGCGGAGTATGATAGGAGTAAAACTGAGTGACAGATTGTATAATGAAGTGATTAGAAAGAAATGTGGTTCGAAAGAGGATATCGTGACAAGAATAGAGAAAGGGATGCTTGGGTGGTTTGGGCATGTGGAACGGATGGATGAAAGTAGACGGACCAAAATGATTTATGAAGCTGGAGTGAGTGGAGATACGGGACGAGGAAGACCTAGGCGAACACATTTCGAACAAATCGAAAGTGTCCTCAATAAAGGCCAGGTCAGAAGTACCCGCAATCGTCGAGCATGTATGAGAAATGTTATGAAAGTAGATGAAGCGAAAGAGATATGTAAAGACCGTAGCAACTGGAAAGACGTAATCTCTGCCTAGCCCCATGGGAAAATGGCGTGAGTGTATGTATGTATGTATGAATTAATGTATTGCGATGGGTAGAGGCACTAGCGAAGTAGCGGGTGGCTTACCACGAGTACCACGGGCGCGGCGTATCAATTCATTTTGGACTACATTTTTTTTTTCAGGGGGAAATGCTCCTTATGCACCGTGACACCGCGCTGGCAAGGCACGGCCGTGTGTGGGGCTCTTCGGTCCGAATGACCGGCCTACCCACTAAAACCCCCGGTATCATTTGAGCCCATACCGGGGCGAGTGGCGGGTTGCGCTTTCGCGATTTTCCGCAACATTTTGGACTACCTGAAGTTTGTGCAACTGGCATTTGGTGCGAGAAAACTGCGAACGCCTACGATCGATAAATTAGGATGGGAGGAATACAAGCTTTGTACAATGTTATCTTATTTCTAAGAGACATTTTACTTCGCTTTCTAATGGTGGTGGAGGCGTCGCAGAGAAACCAGCGTATATAAATTACCAGCTGATTATATGTATACTATGTTTCAGGGATGGTATTACTTGTGGGAGCGGAGCATGTGTTGACACAATGCTCCTCATGTTCGAACTCAGTCTGTCTGACCGGAGCATAATCAGAATACAGTTATATTAGAGAGACATTTAAATAACTCCATTTGTTATTCATAAGAGAGAACAATACCTTTATTTGATAGACAATAGTAACATTTTTTTTTAACTTTTTATATATTTCTAACTATATTTTTTTATAATGCTTGCCTGGTTTGTTTCGTGTTTTTTTTTAGTCTAAAACTGAAGAGAATTAAAACCAAATTAAAAAAAAATATAAGAAATATATAAACCTTTCGTTATTTCAATGTTTCGCTTTTTAAAAAAGGTCATATAATAATATTTAGATGGACATATAATAATGTCTGAATGCACCGAGAAATAATAAATGTTAACATTTATATTTCTATTACCAAAATAATTTATTTAATAATAATAATACATAATTACGCTCCCACCAATTAGCCTAGGCCAAAGTTCTGAAGGCTTGTGTTATTTAATATAGGGCAACGGGCTAGACATACATATAACTATTATTGATAGAAATATTCATCACACAAACATCTGCCCCTACCGGGAATCGAACCCGGGACCTCAGAGATGGCGGCACCTTGAAACCGGTGCACTAACCACTCAACTACGGAGTACATCGAGCGTCAACGTGCAAATATTTTTTATTTTATTTTAATATATACATATACATACAGATCGAGACATCATACGGGCTACATTTTCACTCTTTCAATTACACAATATATACAACAATGCAGGCAAAACACATATATTTAGACTAAACATATACAACATGATTGCTAATAACAAGTGATCATAATATTCACACACGCAAAAACAGTTCATACTAATATCAACAATTATCATTTCTATATCATTATTAATTCAATAAAATACAATAAGATTTAATTAAAATATATTATTTATTATATTTTAATTTATTATTTTTACAAATACGAAGAATTTTTTTTTGATAACATGCATATAAAAACATTTATATATATATATATATATATAATTCGAAACAAAATAGAATGGTACATCAAACTGTAGTCTTTTTCTATTGGACAAGGTATGGAAAGCCTTTTACATATTTTTTTTGGAATCTGCCAAAATTTTGTTAGAACAAAGTATGTGTATGTATGTAATTCATTGATAACTACAGTTTTCTTTTTAATTCAATCAATTTTAAGTGTTTTTTTTAGGTTTAGTATCAGCGTTGCATCCGTGCGAAGCCGGGACGGGTCGCTAGTTAAATATGTTGTAAAAAAATAGTGTACAAATGGCGGACTTAATGCCAGAGGCATTCTCTACAAGTCAACCTGCAAAATGTGTTATCAACTGTGAACGATGTGCGATTTCCACAATAAAAATATGTAGGTATAATAAAATAACACTTATAATTAAATTAATTTAGACATACCTAAATATTTTAAATTCTAGTAACACATACATAAATAGATTATATATATATATATATATTTATATATATATATGTATAATAAATACGTTGCTTTTTAAACAATGGTTAACATCGATAAAATCTACTCATCGGCTCAGAAATAATAGTCTTTCGGAACATTGAAAATTGTCAAATTTGAGCCTTCAATCTTACATCCGGATCTTATTATGTTCAAGGTATTCCTTTTGAGTTGAATTGAATTTCTGTATCTCGTTGATTTCCTGTAGTGATATTCTAATTTTGTTACTCTGCGGCTATGAGATAAAATTTTATCTTGATCGTCTTAAAGCGAGATTGGTAAGGAAAAGGAATTAATAATGTATATATATCATTGAACATTTATTTCGTGATTAACGGGCAAAATTAAAATTAAACTACTTTTATTATATAAATATGTTTCTTATCTCAGAACTATCATCTGGGTGAACCTGGTTTATTGATGCCTTACTTTATTTGAAGTGTTGACTCTCGTCATTTCATAATGGTCCAGTTTTAACAATAGCATCCATAAGAAAACCATATAGGTGTACTTTTTCTTTTCTTTATTTATAGGCTTTACATCTTATTATGTCAGCCTTGTTTGCAAACGACTAACATTATTTCACATTAATTTTCTTAAATATAACTAGACTTAAACTTCTATTACATATCGAACACTACGACAGTATTGTTTGTTTAAATTATTTTTTTTTTAAATTACACACGACATATTGCGTTTAACCCCTCCGTTTTATAATCCAACAACATCAGTTAATAGAACTAGCGCAAAGGGGTAGCTTTTACTTACGTACCCTCCGAGATACTTAATTAAAATTTCGGACAGAATCCATCTAGTCTATGCGCTTTAACATGCCCTGACAAGTCCATTTGTTGACATGGTCAAAGCCAACAATATCGGCTTGCAATCATTTTCAGCAATTCATCAGGATTCGAGCGTAGTAGCCGACGGCGGTGAGTGGTCGAGCTTCTAAGGGTCTGTTTACTGTGCAAAACCTAATACTAGATGTGGCAGATCCTATCTCATAAAATCCTTTAATGTTATGCTACATAGTGACAGAAACGCTGCGTATTAAAATATTTTAACCAATATTCTCTTGAACCAATGCCAATCGATTGAAACTGGGGTCAGGATTGTTCCTAAGCGTGAGGACCAACAATAGAACTGACGCGAGGCAACTCAAGAGTTTGTTGTATAACAATGAAGCTCTTCCTGATTAGAGTGTATTTAAGTCAATAAGTGCGTTTGACGTCAATTTGATTTTGATTTGATTTGACATAAATGCATAAAGTTTGGGCGGAAAATATGTAGTCGGATGCAAAATATAGTTACTTAACTCGCCTTTACCTTTTTTGCGCGTATAAGGTTATATAACAATGAAGCTTTTCCTGATTGAAATGTATTTAAGTCAATAAATGCGTTTGACGTCAATAATGTTTGACGTCAATAAGTGCGTTTGGCGTCATCTTGATTTCGATTTGAATTGATATATAAATGCATAAAGTTTGGGTGGAAAATATGTCGTCGGCTGCAAAATATTTAGTTACTTACCTCGCCTTTACCGGGTCTTCGCCGCTGTGTCGCTTGGTATGTATGGTGCCTTTTTCCACAGGTGCTAGGTCTCCTGTACGCCCCGCAGCATCCTGATTAGAAACAAGAATGAACTGTTTAATTTTTGTTATATTTTGAAGTCTTTGGGAATAAACCGTTTTAATTTTTTTTATTTAATTTAGACGTCCAGCTGTTGTCCAGCATGTTGATAGGGTAGATGACTACAACTGATTATGCCTATTTTTACTATATAATTATTAAAGTTTAGCAATTTCTATCTCATTAATGTATATCAATATCATCATCCTCTTGCCCATCATCATCCTCTTGCCCATTTCCCATTATCTGAGGTCGGCGCAGTAGATCTTTTTCTTCCATTCCTCTCTATCAGCCGTCATTTCCATGATTACTCCTTTCATTCTTATATCATTCTTCACACAATCGATCCATCTTTTATTCGGCCTTCCTCTGCCCGTGTATCCCTCCACTTTCATATTCAACATTCGCTTTGTGACATGACTTTCATCCCTCCGCATCACATGTACAAACCATGCTAATCTACGAGGGGCGGTCAAAAAGTTCGCGGAATGGCGGGGTTGGCGGGGGTGAGGTCGCTCCTCCAGGTAGCCGCTACTTGAGTAACTCATAATTACTATATATGCCAATTTCAAGCCTAATTGGGTCATTAGCTTTCGAGTTACAAACGAGTAAACAAGTAAATCGGGAACAAACTAGCCACTATGGAGAAAATTGAACATCGCGCCGTCGTAAAGTTCCTCACCAAACAAGGAAAAACGCCTCAAACTATTTTGCAAGAGATGTTAGCTGTTTACGGAGACTCTGCTCCTGGTAAAACCATGATTTACAAATGGCACGGCCTTTTCAAGCAAGGAAGGGAGTCAATTGAAGATGATCCTCGACCTGGACGGCCTATTGAGGCCACTACGCCGGAAATCATTGAAAAAGTTGAAAAACTTGTATTGGAAGACGGAAGGTTGAAGAAGAAACAACTTGCAGCATCAGTTGGAGTATCAGAAACCACAATTTTAAATATTCTTCATCAACATCTTGGCATGAGTAAAGTGTGTTCAGGTGGGTCCGAGAATGCTCACGCCGCTGCAAAAACGTGAGCGCGTCAACTGTTCCCGCGAGTTTTTGGACCGCTGTGGAGAAGATAGGGAAGAAATTATGGCCCGAATTGTAACCGGTGATGAAACTTGGGTTCACCACTATGAGCCTGAGTCAAAGCAGGAGTCGATGCAGTGGCACAAAAAAGGCACACCACCCCCTAAAAAATTTAAAGTGTCGCAATCGGCCGGAAAGATCATGGCGACCATTTTTTGGGATACTGAAGGTATTCTTTTGATCGATTATAAAGAACGTGGTGTTTCTATAACGGGAGAGTACTACGCTTCCCTATTGGACCGAAAAGAAGCTATTAAAGAAAAAAGAAGAGGAAAACTGACATAAGGTGTACTCCTTTTGCACGACAACGCGCCCGTTCACACGAGTCATGTTGCGACGGCTGCCATTCATCGATGCGGTTTTGAACAACTACGCCATCCACCCTACAGTCCAGACCTGGCCCCTAGCGATTTTTATTTATTCCCAAAGATGAAGAAAGAGCTGCGTGGAAAAAAATTTAGAGACGATGATGAAGTCAAGTCGGCGATTTCGGCGTATTTGACGCCCAAGACAAAACCTATTTTTTCGACGGTATTAATAAGTTATATGCCAGATCCGAAAAATGTATTCGTGTAGGAATATATTGGAAAGGAAAAATAACATAATGTATCATTTCATCTTTTTTCCCAGTCATTCGCGAACTTTTTGACCTCCCCTCGTACTTCTTCTCACTTTTTCTACCACTGGCGCTACTTTCAGGCTTCCTCTTATGTACTCATTCCTTATCCTATCCATCCTTGTCACACCACACATCTATCCATCCATCTATCCATCATCCTCATCCTCTTGCCCATTTCCCATTATCTGCGGTCCGCGCAGTAGATCTTTTTTTTTTCCATTCCTCTCTATCAGTCGTCATTTCCATGCTTGCTCCTTTCATTCTTATATCATTCTTCACATAATCGATCCATCTTTATCGATCATGTACATATATCAATATATTTCAATATATTCCTAAAGATATATATCTATAAACGTATAAAACGTATAAACGTACAGAGTTATTTTGAATTTTGTTAATAACGCTCATAACTAATTAGGCGAGTTTATTCATTATGACGTCACGATTGCATATGGAGCGTTTTGCGCGACGAGCGCCGTAAACATGGCGCTGTATCTCCGAAAGTAATAATCACAAATACATCGTTACTTCTACAATATTTCTCGTCTAAAAGAGTACTGTTATTATGTATAGAATAAAAAATGTAATCTACCCAATTTACGATAGCGTTTTACATAGTCTGAGAATACGTAACAAGTCAGTTCCAATAAAAAAAAAAAACAAAAAGAACTGAGGGCCGAAATGTCTATAACCCGATTGTAGGATAAATTTAAGTGGCGACATAGCAATATAATGTATTTTTTTAATTGTAACAAAGCTAATACCAACACCAGTGATATTAAATAAAAAAACAATTAAGCCATTTCCAGTACTCAACTTTATACCAATGTCTTTGTGGCAGATCAGTTAGGGTGTACATGTAATCACGGAATAGAATCTGCGGAACCCTAATTTCGGCCATTATTAATTAACAGTGCATTTGCACCCCCTCTCCCACAGGGTGGGATTACGTTATTGCAAAATGTCTAAATCACTAATGCCTTAAAAGACGAGCAGCGACAGGGACCCCACAGGGACTTAGGGAACATATTCTCAATCAAAATGTACTACCCCATACTTCGCTTAAATTTTGGATATATCGAGTGAAATTTATTAAAGCTAGCTGGAATGTAAAGACTCTATTGTAGCAGGTGTTATTTTGCGGAAGTCCATTGTATTACAAGGATATTGTTTTTTGCTGATTCCGCGCAGTTCATGATGACTTGTCCAACAAGCAGACAAGGTCGACACGTGTTTCGTCTCTCAGCGAGACATCTTCAGGATTTGTTGCCCGCTCGGTGACTCACCAGCGGCTCCGCTCAGCCGCTGGTGAGTCACCGAGCGGTGAATGGAATGTAAAGACTTATGATGGGCGAAATAACAAATTTTGCTTACAAGAAACATTAATTTATTTAAAAACAAAGTATCGTAATGTATCGCGTCTGTCCAAAAATCGAAATAGGGAATTGTATATCCAGTTTAATATACTTCCAGAAAATGTTATTGTTATGTTATAAAAAATAAACTCAGTAGTAAAGATAAAGTAATGTGTGGCTTTTGTAAAATAAATGATTATCTGAATGATAAGATAATTTTATATGCGAAAACTCGTAAATAGTCCGTAGTATTATAAGTAGATGTTAATAGATAGAATAGTTATTAAGTACTGTTAGTTTTCCAAATAAAATAAAATAAAAATAAATAACAATAATAGTTCTCTGCGAATCGTTTGACAGCAAAGACTCTCGATCAACATCTTAAGAGGCTTTCGTTTGACGAATGGATCAAGTGCCGGATGCAAAAAGCAGTGATTCTCGACACGGGACGAATGGTTCGGAGATTTCTCCGTCTGCAGGCCTACCCACAGGTTTGTTTGGACCTTGCCCCGCTGTCGAGTACAGGTTTATTTTTTTTTTGTTTATTTCATACTAGCTGTTGCCCGCGACTTCGTCTGCGTAAATTTCGAGTTGAATGTTATTGATACACAAATCATATTAATATACGATTTTACCGATTAAAATATCATGAAAAGATACGGAGAAGATTTTCGCCTTATGTCGAAACACATTCCTTTATTAGGCTTTATTTGAAAAAACTACAATAGCGCGTTGTAGAAATTGATTAAATGAAACAGCGCCATCTAGTGATTTATGAAAAAACTAACATGCGTAATGAAACTGATTTACACTTAAATATTATCATGCCTTGAGTTCATTAAAATGACGATAACTTTTTTTTTAATGAACCGATTTTGATGAAACAAAGTTTAGATATTATTCTGAGTTAAAACAAAGCAAATAGTGAAAGTTTCAAGCAAATCGGTTCAGTACTTTCGGAGATAAACGTGAACAAACATACAGACAGACAGACAGACAGACAGACAGACAGACAAAAAATTCCAAAAATTTTTTTTTGCTTTCTAATAATCTATTTAAGTGCCCCTCTATCCATTTCAGTCAAAAATACTAAATGTACAGACAAAATATTTTTACTGTCTTATTATATGTATAGATATTGTAAACAATTGAAATTAAGATTATTCATGAAATATACGAATAATGATAAAAACGCCGATGGCGTATCGATCGCTGTCGCAGACACACCTCTTTTCACATTTAGACGTTCACACCAGTGTGCCCTTTTTTGGGGGCCCATTGCCCCATTTGCCCAGTGAGCGGCGAGTCACCACCTGTCATATTTAAATCAACTAGGCTTTGACAAGGCAGGTGACCGGAGTATTTTCCATAGCCCGGTTCTCATTGCCACCAAAATTGAAATGCAATTACCCACAAACATTTTGACCTGTAATTACCATTTGATTAGTATTGTTTCTATGCATTTAACTGAGTATAGTCTTTAGCTGCATTTTTCATGGCGCATTAGACCCAGTTGGTACACTGCACGCACAATTTTATCAAATTTCGCTTAAATGGCCTTCACGCGTTGGATCTGTATCCCAGCGCACGCCTTATAAAGGACCGTGTCTTATAAAGACGCGTGGTCGTATAAATAAGCGACATAATAATGAGAACGAGATATTAAGAAAATTATATGATTGAAATTGTAAGTTCTGTCGAAACCCTTTAAGAAGGTTTCATAAATAGAATATGATTTGTTTGCAGTTTTTTATCGTTATTTTACTTCAATCATCATCACCATTTGAATTTATAACAACAGATACATTGTTTTTGTCAAATATCATAATTAACCTGCTAAACCTTGTAAAGAAGAATGGACTGCAAATTTCTCAACAGATGTGTTAGTCATTTTTCTTCCTTCTTCGTAAGCAGATCCAAGATTTTTGTTCTATTGTGCTTAAATTTGTTTTGACGTCAATAAGTACATGCAAAGGTTATGTAGAATAAATATATATATGTAGAATAAATACATATGTAAAATAAAAGACGGAATTACGTTAACTCCAAAAGATTTAAAATTTCTCTTACAACATGGTAAATTAAATGTTAGGGCATTCAATAAAACAAGCTAAGGCGGAAATGCAAATACTGAAACGACAAATTAACTTACCAAAGAACTTATATAAGTAGTTAAGAAATTAATTTATTTTTGAGTACCTATTAACAACACCGCGCTACTTCAAAGTTGGTCGAAATGAGTTTCTTAAAAGTTGTGTATCAAACAAAATGGAATTTGTAATAATTCAAACAACTATATCTTTTAGTAATTTAAATAACAGCGGGGTTTCCATCTTTAAACAAACGAAGCCGAACTGATCATACCAGCTTGGACCTTTTCTCGGAACAAATACAAGCGTATCGTTGACGATCCGAAACTCATAAGCGATATTGAGCAAATAAGTCTAAGGAGAGACTTTGCCTACCCATGTATGTTCTACCGCTTGTACACATTTATTATCGCCCGCTCGCCTTCAATCAATCAATGTTCATTTGCAGAACACAAAAATATTAAAAGGTCTCAAACACAAACGGTCTGACGCATTCAACCCGTGGCTAGGCGTGCAAATATACATAAAACATCAAAATTCAATTATCACACAATAATATTATATACATTCATAAAGTCAAATTCAATTATGGATATAGTACGAGTATGTCTAACAGAAAAAATAGATTGTCAAAAAATCAATAGAATGATGTCGAACAATGAAATGAATTCACCGATGTATAATTCACTTGCAATAGCTATTATTCGTATTGGGACTTCATTCCCGCTTACCAACAGACCGGTTAGAGAAGTTTACTTGCCTTTGAAAAAAATGTATTAAAGATGCGTGTGCGCGTGTGTTATTATTATTATATCAGAATACGAAGATTAACTTAGATCAATTTTTATAACATATACTAACTCCGCCTCCGATAAATAGTCTGATATTAGAATAATACAGTCATCAACCTACATCGCCTAACTCTGTCACTTCATAGACGTAGTACTCAAAACTACATTCAAATACATTTCAACCCAGCCCGGAATTAATCTATCAATATAGGTTCGCCTTAGAACAAGGGGAGCGATACAATTGCAAACACATTAGGTAAAGTGAAGTCGGAGCTAACACAAGGCGCTGTAACAAAAAGGGTGAAACGTGTAAACAGTGGGCCGGCTGATCATAAGTGCAACAGTCGTAAACCTAAATGGTGACGTAGGTCATCTGTTAGAAATATAATTCATTGTCTCAGTCACCTGTATGACAAGTTTGCTCACAGTGTTTCTAATTGACAAACATCCTTTTACAATAAGAAAAAAAAACTAATTAACATTATCAAAAGCACTGAAGAGTTACTGTGACATATTACATTATTCGAGATGGTCAAATAAAACAAATATGACACATGGTGATGTAGGTCGTGTTTTAGAAATATAATTCATTGTCTCAGTCACCTGTATGACAAGTTTGCTCACAGTGTTTCTAATTGACAAACATCCTTTGACAATAAGAAAAAAAACTAATTAACATTATCAAAAGCACTGAAGAGTTACTGTGACATATTACATTATTCGAGATGGTCAAATAAAACAAATATGACACATGGTGATGTAGGTCGTGTTTTAGAAATATAATTCATTGTCTCAGTCACCTGTATGACAAGTTTGCTCACAGTGTTTCTAATTGACAAACATCCTTTGACAATAAGAAAAAAAACTAATTAACATTACAAAAGCACTGAAGAGTTACTGTGACATATTACATTATTCGAGATGGTCAAATAAAACAAATATGACACATGGTGACGTAGGTCGTGTTTTAGAAATATAATTCATTGTCTCAGTCACCTGTATGACAAGTTTGCTCACAGTGTTTCTAATTGACAAACATCCTTTGACAATAAGAAAAAAAAACTAATTATCATTATCAAAAGCACTGAAGAGTTATATTGACATATTACATTATTCGAGATGGTCAAATAAAACAAATATGACACATGGTGATGTAGGTCGTGTTTTAGAAATATAATTCATTGTCTCAGTCACCTGTATGACAAGTTTGCTAACAGTGTTTCTAATTGACAAACATCCTTTGACAATAAGAAAAAAAAAACTAATTATCATTATCAAAAGCACTGAAGAGTTATATTGACATATTACATTATTCGAGATGGTCAAATAAAACAAATATGACACATGGTGACGTAGGTCGTGTTTTAGAAATATAATTCATTGTCTCAGTCACCTGTATGACAAGTTTGCTCACAGTGTTTCTAATTGACAAACATCCTTTTACAATAAGAAAAAAAAAACTAATTAACATTATCAAAAGCACTGAAGAGTTACTGTGACATATTACATTAATCGAGATGGTCAAATAAAACAAATATGACACATGGTGACGTAGGTCGTGTTTTAGAAATATAATTCATTGTCTCAGTCACCTGTATGACAAGTTTGCTCACAGTGTTTCTAATTGACAAACATCCTTTGACAATAAGAAAAAAAAACTAATTATCATTATCAAAAGCACTGAAGAGTTATATTGACATATTACATTATTCGAGATGGTCAAATAAAACAAATATGACACATGGTGACGTAGGTCGTGTTTTAGAAATATAATTCATTGTCTCAGTCACCTGTATGACATGTTTGCTCACAGTGTTTCTAACTGACAAACATCCTTTGACAATAAGAAAAAAAACTAATTAACATTATCAAAAGTACTGAAGAGTTACTGTGACATATTACATTATTCGAGATGGTCAAATAAAACAAATATGAGACATGGTGACGTAGGTCGTGTTTTAGAAATATAATTCATTGTCTCAGTCACCTGTATGACAAGTTTGCTCACAGTGTTTCTAATTGACAAACATCCTTTGACAATAAGAAAAAAAACTAATTAACATTATCAAAAGCACTGAAGAGTTACTGTGACATATTACATTATTCGAGATGGTCAAATACAACAATGCTGACGTAGGTCGTGTTTTAGAAATATAATTCATCGTCTCAGTTACCTATATAACAAAGCTCACAGTGTTTCTGAATGCCAATAATCCTTTGGTAATAAAAAACAAAGCTAATCAACATTATTAGAAGCACTGAAGTTACTGTAACATATTACATTATACGAGATGGACAAACAAAGCAAATATGGCTTCATCTGATCTCGGGTTAATTCTACCACGCGAACTCGGATTAGCAATTTTATTGTTTTGCGATTGTTTTGTTTTACGCATCGCAAGTCAGCAATTATCCCTGATATTGGTTAGAGGAAACGGGGAATTAATTGGATACTTGTTGCCGGACTTGGGTTTCAGTATATGCCAATAGCAAATTGTACTGCATTATTAGATTTTATGGCAGAGGATTAAATTTCTCATCTGTTAATGCATCAATTGATCGAAATATAGATGTATAGACGCATCGTAAAAACAAATATAGTCGAAGAAAACGTTTTGCAGATGGAACGAATGTAGCAATATTTTTAACGGTGGAAAAAATTAAAGTAAGCGTACGACATACGGTCTGCTACAGTTAATATCGTATGGGTAAGCCAAGGGGAACGACAACTTCAAAAGAAGGTCCTTGGTGCGCAATAATCTGCGAACAGCGTGCAGCTGTGACCAATTTAGTGATCGCTTTTAAAGATAACCGACTTTCTCGGTGGACTGTGGCGACGCAAAAAGAATATACCGCATAATCAAAATAGCATTGCTATAATTCGAATGTTTCCAGTGGAACCAGTGTCATTGACATAGTCCGAAGAATTGCGAACTTTAAGTGGCAGCGATCAGAGCACACGACGTTCGTGGAACTGTTAGGACGAAAATGTCCTGAGCATTAGCTGGAAGCAGAGTAGGTAGGTGGACCGGAGGTGAAAATCGCAACAAGGTAATGTGGTTAGCAGCGGCAATCGGATCTAATTATGATTATGATTAATAAAAAAATTATATACTATCGCCTAAACGAAAAATCATTGCGTTTTTCATTGTTCTTTTCTTATACATACAGATAAATATTTTTTTTTGGAGATTACTTAAATAATAGAGTGTCCAATTATAATATTAGTCCGGTCAAGTTAGATCAAATAATCAGAGTGAAGTTACATAAATTACCATCCAGCTGAAAATACTAAAAATTGTTCGAAACATGATTAAAAACAACATTGAAAAATTCCGAATCGAAAACGAAAAAAAGATATCAATACGTTTGTCCTAAAAGCCACCATTTTTGAGATACAACGATTCAAAAACTTATAAAACGCGCTTTGTACACTACTACCTCACTACTCTCTACTACCTCAGAGGGAGGATGTCTAGATTGATCGGACTATATATAGTTTTTAATTTAAACGTACATCTGTTACATGTGTATAGATAGATAAACAGCTATGGCAGCATTGCTTGACTTGAACGCCACTGCTCCTCAGGCGAGAAGGCGTGGTGTACACTGTACATGCTATATAGGAAAAACTATTAATAAAAAAGTTTGGTAACCAAATAACTTGTTTATTACACTGTATTTATTATATGAAAACATGTAAGCAAACACATGACTGTACTATTAACGATTTAACTAAGTTCTGTATGATGATGACATTGTAAACGAAATTTGATAAGAGAAGATAAAAATAAACGTTCGTAGTTTCTCGCTTGCTCTTATCGAAACGGCTCACCAAAGTCCCGAACGAACGAAAGTTGAGGATCCCTTGGACCGCCAAGCGCACCAATGTATCGATTCTTTCGCAGCTTCGGATTCAAACCCGTCTCTCCACGATTTGTCAGCAACGCATATTAGCATATTTCCGCCACATAGTTAGAAGAGGGGATGAAAATCTGGAAAAGCTGATCGTTGTTGGGAACACAGAGGGTAAACGAGCCCGAGGACGGTCCCCAACCAGATGGAGCGATCAAGTGAAAGGATCATCCTCAGAAAAATTTTACTCGGTTGTGAGACAAGCGACGGATAGGCACCGGTGGAGGCAGATCATAAGATCTAGGTGTACCACAACACCTGCTTCATCGACCGACGATGACCACGATCCTTAGATATGAGGGAACGACCGCAGAGAGAGAGTTAGTTCAATGTAAACGATTGCCTATAATGTCCTTTTTTTTTTGTTCCACTGAGGAAAATGCGTTGAATTGCATACCCTGACTGCGGAGAGCCGGTGGTTATGTGGGGCTCTTCTCCCCAGAAGGGGGAGGCCTACCTACTAAAAACCTCAGCGATGGCCATCCTCAGGCGTTGTAGGGGGTGCCTATAATGTCCTAAGTTCAATAAACATTATTCTGATCTCGATCATACACTTACTTGAGAGCCTGCGCCTGCGCCGTCGCTGTGTCCCGATGTGGCCTTGCGCATGGACGTGAGCCGATAAAATGGCGGCGTCTCCGTACGCTCAATCAGGCAGTTTAGTGTCTCCACTGTTTGCAGCTCGGTCATCATTTCATCCAGCAGGCGCTCGGGACGAGACCTGGCGAGGTACAGCACCACACGTTTGGCCTGTCGCAACAAACATGCATACATACAAATTAGTACTCCGTGGCTGAGTGGTTAGTACGCCAGTTTTAAGGTGTCGCCATACTGAGATCCCGAGTTTGAATCCCCGTGGGTTTGTGTGATGAACGCAAGATTACTTAATATAGTCTTGTTATGAATGTGCACAATGTGAATCTAAAATTGAATAATAATTTATCATTCAGATCAATAATTAGAAATAAGAAATTCATAAATAATAGAATTCAGTTAACTTTGGCTATTTCATTATGTCACAATACATTTTGATGTCGGAACGCAGAAAGGGACTATTTAAGCAATGTACATGAAATATACTTTTTTAAAAATAAAATTGTGACAGTTATACAATATTATTTATCAGAACATTGTATACGCTCATAAAATATACAATTATATGTAAAACAGCGCTTTTTATTAATTTAACACTATACCAAGCTTATTTACCAAATACTGGGCTCCAAAAAAATAAACCTTCTAAAGATATTTGTGAACGATTCTACAATAATAAACAAGTATTATTAAAAAATAAATAAACTCTAAAACCAAAGATAAGCATGTGAGAAGAAGCTTCTTATGAAGGGTCTGCTTTTATTTATCTGACCAAAGTGTTGGGTGTGACAAACAAATATTTTGTCTGGATATGTCATGTAAATAAAAATAATGTTGTAATGTTGACATTCGAAAAGAGGATATAAAAATTAGGTCGTCTTATAATTTTGAGTTTCTCGTCTGTTCTTCACGAGAAAGCACAATACAATGTTTGAACAGGTGGTAGAAATATGAATAAAAGTTTGTTTTCGTTGACAATAGGTGCTTACAAAGGTCTTCAGAATTTCCCTTAACCTATATATATTTAAAAACAGTTCAATTACCACAACATTTAAGGTATTACGAAAGCCAAGTTTAGTCGTATAGCTAAAAAAACATCGTCATTAAAACAGAGAAGCGTCCGCTAGATACAGACCTTTTCTAAGTATTACCATAACTTTATTAATTTTATGATCACTAGAGCGATTAACTTAATGTTAATTGATTGCCAACAAACCGTAACGTTCATTAGAAATGTTTACAACAACAATATTAAGTCACCGAGGATTTCCGCAAGGTTCCGTTTTATTCCCCATTGCGATTCCCCTCTGTAAACGCTAGCCGTTAATCATCAAATCAACAGGTGGGGCATTGGAAATGTTCAACCGATAATTTATCCTTGTTGGTACCTCGCAAGTTGTTGAAATATATTTTAGTGAATTTGAAGAATTTTCATTGGAAGGTTTCACTTCCTGATCTATGTCCTCGAACGGATATAATAGCTATTTACCAATTTAATTACCAGTTTTCGTTGGCACATCGTACTTTATAGGTATATTTATATATTCAAAAGTATATAAAAGGTGAATGTACTTTGAGAATTTCTTATATCCGGCAAAAATATTTCCACGGTTTCCGTAACAGTACGTATATATAAATACCCTTTATGTTTCCTGGAACGTTATGACTTTCTTGGAACTTGAACTTGGACTTTCTTGGAAAGTTATGAAAGAAACGTTATAACAGACTTATACAATCGTTTAATACATCCAATGCTGACTTTGTAGGTAACAAGAAAAATATGCATACTCGCTGTGTCATACCTATTACGTGGGTATGTGTATATAATATGTATATTAATTATACATATTATATATTTGTATATAAAACTAAATCAAATAGACTAGCAAAAATTATAGAAGCGTCATCGACTTGTGTACACAGTACAAATAGAAAATAGACAACTCCGTCTTCAGAATTGCATAGATGTCAATGAGAATACTCGTATATCTTAGAAATATTGTAGAAAACACAGCAAAATATTTCCTGTACTAACGCAAATCTATATCAGATACACTGCAATCGTGACGTTATAATTGACTAAACTCGCCTTATTCGTATGAGGGTACAAAGGAAATCTCCAATTCTCATGGTATTTGTACATTTAATGGTCTACTTATATATAAAAGAAAGTTATATTTCATTTGAGAAACCTTGTAATAATATCTTGTTATTTTATATAAAACTAGCGGACCCGACAGACTTCGTCCTGTTAAAAAGATTTGTAAAGTGGCAGTTGAAATGACATATGATGACATAAAATTTGTTTGACAGAACTAACGTCACTTTTTTTGTCTTCGATTGTTTTGCCAAAGGTTCAAATTGGCTTTTAAGTATTAATACAAATTGTTTGTATATGGGAGTATAGAAAGATGTTGATTTACACTTTATCAAGATTTTTTTAAAATTTTCTCTACGTACAAACCTTCTCTGGACTTCTACGAATAATTCAAGACCAAAATTATTCCAAATTGGTCCAGGCGTTGTTGAGTTATGCGCTTACCAACACCTTTTGCGATTCATTTTTATATCCTATTACTATTATAAAGGCGAAAGTTTGTAAGTATGGATGTTTGTTACTCTTTCACGTAAAAACTACGGAATGGATTTGAATGAAACTTTATCACAATATAGCTTATACATCAGAATAACACATAGGCTACAATTTTTGAGGTTTCTATGAGGTCGTAAAAAAAACCACATTTTTTGCGCTTACATTGCAAACGCTGACTGAATCCTACAAGATAGATCAAAACAATTTACTACAGTATTGTACAACTTAAAAACGTCTACAAAAAAGTCCGTGATGGTATATGTTTATCTCTTAGGAATAACCCACAAAAGGAAAAAGATCGTTAAATGTAGTTTATAGGAGCATACTGCAGTAGCTACCTATAGGCCTATGATTAGGGCTCTGCAGTGCTTAGTTACCGTATTTCTTACTTATTACTAGACTAGACGGGACGAACCTGAAGTCCACGCGAACGAAGTCGCGGGCAAAAGCTAGTATAAGATAAAAATTGTGTTTTATTAACAAGACCGAAAATTCTATTTCGATATACATTTATGAGATCGTGATTACACAAATGAAATAGTTATATAATAGTAATAACATCCACATTCAGTTGTAGTTATTTAGTAAAAAACATTTTTTTATTCGAACACACTATGACACTTGCAAGAGTGCCTTAGAGATTTAAAAAGTCGGTTTAAGCTTTGGATCGGGATTCGTGTATTAATGGATTGACCTGAATATCTACAGTGACTTGATTGCTGTGTCGGTCCTAATTGTCACTTCATATAATGTGTTCATGTTTATGAAAACATTTGGTTCATATAAACACAACGTTACTTACGAATCGAAAATAGCATTATTTTTACATATATATAAATCTGTGGAGAGGCAAAATTCTGTATATGAAATATATTTCCCAAATAATTATCGTTACTGATACCAAAAATGCAATATGCAAAATTTTTGTGTGTATATAACCGTTACAGAAACAAAAACTACTCGACGGATTTCAACGAATCTTAGCACAATTATTTATCATACTCCTGAGCTGGTTATATTTATTGTTTCCAAAATTTTAAAAGATGGTCAGACAATTTTGGACCTTGTTGGGCGCAACAATATGGTAGGTATGTTGCTACAAATACAACATAACTAAAATAATTACAAAAACAATTTATAGTCAATAAAATAACACACACACACACACACACACACACACACACACATATATATATATATATATATATACATACACATATATATATACATACATACATACATGCACACATACATATATATGTGTACATTAGTTGTGCTTACTATTAGGTACAGAATAACAAAATATTTTATTTATCATTTCATATAAATTATATAATAAAAAAAAATAATAAATGATACAGATTAAATAAAATTAATTTGATTAAATAGATTTCAATAAATAGATTTTATGTCATGGAGAAGGAAGGGAGACTCATATTAAAATTTATCATCAAAAAACTCGTTTAAATTATAGTAAGCCTTAGCTAATAACATGCTTTTTAATAATGCAATGAATTTCTTATCACTTTTCTCGTTTATCAGATTGTTTGGCAATTTGTTGAATATTTTTATGGCCATCACATACGGGCTAGTCCTATGTAATACTAGGTTAGACTGTGGTAACACTATTTTGTTTGCATGTCTTGAGGGATAGCAGCCTAATACATCACATTTTTTTTTTTTTAAATAATTGGGATATCTTTTTATAAATTTTGAAAGTTCGAGAATATATAAGGAAGTTATAGTCAGGATTTTATATTTTATGAAAAATGGTTTACAGCTTATCATCTTTTCATCACACTACTATCAATAGAAGCAGAGCAGTGAAGGGAAATGTTGGGAAAACGGGAGATGTCACTCCATTTTTTGAGCTTTCGTCGCGTGTGCAGCTTTATTTTATTTTATTTTTATTTTATTTTATTTTATTTAGAAAACATACAGTATTTATGACTATGTAATAAACATATTTAGTTAACTAACTACCATTAACATGTTTTCACATATAGAGTATAGACTATATAGTAGCTGGTATATACTAGCTGGTAATGACACGAAAACATATACTTAAAAATAAAGAAATGATAAGTTTTTGCTACTAAATTATATTAACTAATATGAGTGAACTTTGAACCAATCAGATGACATACATTTTTTTACACTTTTGATACTTGAAATAAACAAATCTATCTCGGAACGATCAGCCAATGAATTAAAAGCGCTAGCAGATCTGATAATAAAAGAGTTTTTCCTATACTTAGTAGAAACACGTGGCAAAGAAAGAGTCAATTTTCGTCTAATAGTTCTTCCGGGGGCTCTAATATTTATTAATGATAGTAAGTTTGGGGAATCGATCTTAGACTGAGCAATTTTAATCAGAAAAACTACGTCTGCGATTCTGCGTCTGACTTGTAGCGGCAGTGTGTGATATTTGTTACACCTTCCTTCATAGTTTGGTATAAAGGTTCTGCTCTTGTATTGCAAAAATCTCATAAACTTATGCTGTACGCGTTCCAGTCTATTAATATAAACATCGTACTGTGGATTCCAGACCTGCGAGCAATACTCGAGGATACTACGCACATATGAGCAATACAATATCTTAGCTACTTTAATATTTTTAAATTGAGAGCAAGAACGCATAATAAACCCTAATGCTTTATTAGCTTTTTTTACTATATCGTCTACATGTTTTTCGTATGTCATTTTAGAATCATGAATTATACCTAAGTCACGGGTTTCATTAACATTTTTTAATTTGTTACCATTTAATGGTTAAAGCTACACAGAAATTATATATGACGGAAATGTTCTCCTTAAAATTACTCACAATAACACGTGTATCTGTAAAAATTGTATGAAATTATTTGAAGAATAATTAAAAATGCTACCTTAAATTACGATTCCACGCGGACGAAGTCGTGGGCACAGCTGGTAAAAAATAATAACTGACACGTTTTTGTGAATGTCAAACATTACAAAACATTAGGCGTGGTTAAAATCGATCCGCTCGCTCTTTCCGCGACTCTAAAAACACAGTAGAATTGAAGGGCGCACTTCCGAGGGCCAAGGGCAACGTTGCAAACGCCATCGTCGCTATAAATACGTAATGTATGAAGATGAATCGCTGTTTCTCAAGTATAGGGTTACCTACAATTTATTATCAACGAGCATGTCCTTTACAAGGCGCACGTGTGGATACATCCAACAAGTAGAGATGGCCTCTTCAACGATATTCATAGAAGAATGCGTCGAATGTATAAAGTTTATTTTTATCTGTATAATGAGAATTATAAAATATACACAGGTAAGATGTACAGAAAATACTTTAGTTAACGGACTAAAGAATGAATTAATGAATGTCGGATTTTGAGGCACATTTTCCGCAACCACCATAGTTGAGCGGTTAGTACACCGGTTCCAAGGTGTCACATTCTCTGAGGTCCCGGGTTCGAATCCTGTTGGGGATATATATAATACTTTATTGTACAATAAAAAAAAAATGAAAATTATTGTTATTTATAGTGTACAAGGGCGGACTTATCTCTAAAAGCGATCTCTTCCAGCGAACCCAAATAGGTGCAAGACGTTAAAATTGCAGGGGTAATTAAGTGTTTAACCTATTCAAATGTACACATCATTAAGCATATATATACAAATACATACTTACACATAAATAAATATATACACACATACATAAATACATACATACATATATATAATAATTATATAATTTAATACAATTAATTAGACAGATAGTACTCTTTCAGAAGACATTTGAAAGATGTAAGGGATGGTCTCTCACGAATGGAAGCGGGCAAACTATTCCACAGCTTGGCAGCACGAACGGAAAAGGATTTTTGAAAAAAACGGAGTTGAACTAGGAATTTCAAGGACATTTTTAGTAACCAGAATCGCTTGGGGCGGGAGCTTTCGGCACAAAATAGATGTTTGTGTGATGAATGTGCGCATTTGTACGTTAGTCATGGTTGTTAATATTTATTTCTATCAAAATAAACATATATGTATAATTTATGTATGTCTAACCGTTACCCTAATAGATTCCATAACACAAGCCTTACAGAGCTTAGTTTGGCCTAAGCTGTGATTGGTATAAGAAAATATTTCTTACATTTACTTATTATTATTGTCGCTTATATCACGCATCTTTAAAAGACACGGTAATTATAAAGCGTGAGCGAGGATACAGATCCAACGTGTAGAGGCAATTTAAGCGAAATTTAATGAAAGTATGCATAGAGTGTACCAATTCAGTGTAATTTTAGTCAAAATGTATGTGTACTATTGCATTTAGATTTTGGTGGTAATGAGAACCGGGCTATGGAAGAGACTCCGGTCACCTGCCTTTTCAAAGCTTTCTAATTGATTTAAATACAGATGGTGGTGACACGTCGCTCAGTAAATGGCCCCCCCTAAAAAAAGCAGGCCAATATTGGTGGGTGCGAAGAGAGCAACATTGATGTGAACAGCTAAGGGTGTAGAGAGGCGTGTCTGCGACAGCGATCGAGGCGCTGTCGGCGTTATGACATTATTACACTTCCACACTTCGAGCATCCGCTCTTGCGACTCCACTCTATCCGGCTGACTAAGACAAGACAGAGGCGGGTGGCATACGGCCCCCTGAAGCACTTCGGTACTCTCAGTGACGCAAATCACCGACAAGCTACCCTTAAGAAGACTGATTGCACTGATCGGGCACCATCGCGGAGTCTTCTGTAGATCTTTTCAATGTGTACAATAATAAGTACATTATTTTACGAGGACCTGCATCACGCTTTGTGGGATTGTAGTTTATATATTGAGGCGCGTAGGGATCTTTTAGACAAGGTGAAGGTGGTAGAAGTTGGTCCGGTGTATTACTGCGACCTCGTGGCGACGGAGGGGAACTTCCGGCGACTGAGAGACTTTGCGCACAGGTGGTACAAGATTAGGAGTGGACTCTGAGGTGAACAAGGAAGATGGTGGATATCCGAAGATGGGAGGACCACGAGGAAGACAAAGCCAGCGGTACACCAACGGTGGGCACGCTGCGACCCGGGGAGAACCGAAGGCGTAATGTGTGTCGTCCGCCCCTTCAGGGGAGAAGGACATTAGGGGCGATGGAGATAGATTTTAAATAACTTGTAGGGAGTCAAGAAGTGCGTGCGGCCAAAATGCGATCAGCAGATTCCGCACGCATCTCCCGATGCTTCGGCCCGTAAAACCGAGACAGGTTGATAGGGCCATGGGAGGTTGGTGGGATTGATCGGGCATTTATGGCAGTTACGGGGCATTAAATGCCACACTCGCGGGCGATGGGATCGTCACTTCTCTATTATTATTAAATGACTTGTATTCTAATGATTGTGATGTGACGTAAACAATACTAAATATTATAACTCATGTTGTAGCGAAAGACAACAGACACAAGTAATGTTGCAGAATTTTGGCTCCAACGTTTTGCTCCGATACACGCTGTCAATTGACAAGTCCGTTGTAATATAGGTATACAAAATTGCGTTTACTTTGTAAATTAATCTACCTGGTTGTTTTCGTTCTCGGTTTCCCGCTGAACACTCATTGATTGACTTGGTTACTTTGATATACAAAATTGATTATGAATCAATCCTTTGATCTTATTTTAACAAACCTTCGGCAAAGCACTGGTAATTATTAATTATTCGAATTTTACATACATACATACATACACTCACGCCTTTATCCCATGGGGGTAGCCAGAGATTACGTCTTTCCACTTGCTATGGTCTTTACATATCTCTTTCGCTTCATCTACTTTCATAACATTCCTCATACATGCTCGACGATTGCGGGTACTTCTGACCTGGCCTTTTTTGAGGACACTTTCGATTTGTTCGAAATATGTTCGCCTAGGTCTTCCTCGTCCCGTATCTCCACTCACTCCAGCTTCATAAATCATTTTGGTCAGTCTACTTTCATCCATCCGTTCCACATGCCCAAACCACCCAAGCATCCCTTTCTCTATTCTTGTCACGATATCCTCTTTCAAACCACATTTCTTTCTAATCACTTCATCATACAATCTGTCACTCAGTTTTACTCCTGCCATACTCCGCAAAGCTCTCATTTCTACTGCATTTATTCTGCTTTCATGTCGTTTCTCCCATACCCAACTTTAATTCGAATTTTACGTGTGCAAATCAAATTTACGGGCACTTATTGACGTCGGGTCTGTTGTTTTGGTGTTGTTCTACGTTGAATAAAGATTACGTTGATATGATTCGTAAGAATGTATATGACTGTAACATTTTTTCGTATATTATACTAGGGACCCACCCTGGTCTTGCATGGTTGCAGTCCTCATACTAAATACACTACAGAAAAACTGTGATAATAAAGTATAGTTCAAAAAAGTAAAAACGGAAGAAAAAGTAAATAACAAATAGATGTTATTGTAGGATATTCTAAATATATATACCATCGCGGAGTCTTCTGTAGATCTTTTCAATGTGTACAATAATAAGTACATTATTTTGATAAATCTCGTTGGGTTCAGCCTTTGTTTCCAATGTAAGCTGAAAACATGTAATTATTTAGGACACATTAGAAACCTCAAAAAAAAACTATATTACTCCAATATTTAATGGATGTTATTATTAGAGATCGGATAATCGGATGCATATTTACCTAAAGTTAATTTTTGGCCCACAAATTATGGAAGCGGCTTTTTAAAATACATTTTGTTAAATAAAAATCCCGGGAAAATACGGGACTGCAAATTTAACGTGGTGATATTGTTTGAAAATTACTAAATTAGCACGTGGTATTTATTTACGCCCCATTTTAAATAGGATATTATAAGCTCATATTACCGACTAGTATATAAGAGGTATAGATTTGGCAATACGTTCGGCACAGCAGTCGAGTGTTCGGCTACTACTTAATGGGTCGCGGGTTATCGCGAGGACAGAAAATTTGTATTGGGCATGTGCATATGAGATTCTAATGACTTCCACGTTTTGAGGCTGAGAATCCTCACAAGAAGCACGAAACGTACCTAGGATATCCCCGCAACGGCAACTGTCATAGAGGTTATGTCGGACTCCACGCAACCGGAACGGTCCGGCCACGTGACCTACCGACTAAACTCAACCTAGCCTTGGCCATAAGGGCCCTACGGCTTGAATGGAAGTTCCACGTTTGTGACCACCGACTCATTCATCCTCTTGCCCATTTCCCATTATCTGAGGTCGGCGCAGTAGATCTTTTTCTTCCATTCCTCTCTATCAGCCGTCATTTCCATGCTTACTCCTTTCATTCTTATATCATTCTTCACACAATCGATCCATCTTTTATTCGGCCTTCCTCTGCCCGTGTATCCCTCCACTTCGACTCCGACTCCGACTATAAAAAGGAATACAAAACCCGCCCAAGGCGAGCATGATGCGTAAACCAATTCACCAACTTATGCTTTGTAATCGCCCAATATTATTAAGTTATTTTTATTTTTTTTTGCTCAAAAGATAATACGATTTGAACTCCATGTAGCGAACTTCTATTTAATGAAAAACTCTTTAAAATGTACGATTTGCCAAGGTTTGTTTGGTTTACTTTGTTAGGTTGGTATTAAAACATTCTTTTTAGCGCAGCAACCGCTCTCAATAACGTAACAATACATACATCGCTATTTAGACCCCAATAAACATTTATTTCACTAAACTTTAAACCCATTGCTGATAAAAACATTTGTTTCACTGACCTTCAAATACATTACTGATACAGAGTCGTAGATATTTCATACAATAGAACTCTTACAAATGTGTTCATTTATTGCTTGGCGCGGTTTACTTACTGGACTTCCTACTGTCGTCTTATTGCTATAAGTTATTTTATTGTTTTGTATTCTCAAATTTTAGAACTGTAAATGTGGCGAGTAAATGAAATAAAAATAATTGATTTAAATTTATTTATTTTATTGACGTGACAACGTCTATTAAATTGGTATGACGTGGAGTCATTCTCGAAAACACCGTAACGGCCGAATCTGACGCCACACGGTGTCCACGAACGGCGTAACGGCCGATCTGACGTCATACGAACGTAATAAAAATATAAATGTTATACATTACTTTATTTTAAATAATTTCATTGCACCCAGAAAAAATTTTTGTTATTTAATTAACATACTAAATTTGGGAAGAAATATCTTTGTATTTTTTACGGAAACTAATTTTGTCAGTCCTCTCTTGACATAAATCTGACTCTACTTTGAAAAAATAGGCGAAACTCTGAAAGTATAAGGGATATATGGATATGTCGCAGTCATCGGGTTGAATCTGCTATTTGATTGTACCACTAGCGCGTTCATTGAATGACGACATTTAATTGAATGACTAGGCTGAACGTTAATTTAACAAACGTCATAGTCCAACTAGTTAGCGGATTTTCACCACGATCTTTTTCGGACGTTTTGTATTGTACGTCATCTACTTTTCATCACCGGCAATAAACCACTTCAAACCCGGTTTCATTACGTCTAAATAAGGAACCGAAAAAAGGAATCAGCACACGATTTATTAGATTTTTTTGACGTGACAACGTCTATTAAATAGGTACGGCGTGGAGTCATTCTCGAAAACACCGTAACGGCCGAATCTGACGCCACACGGAGCCACGCACATTACTCATAATAATTAATTTATGTAAATCTATACTAATATAATAAAGCTGAAGAGTTTGTTTGTTTGTTTGTTTGTTTGTTTGTTTGAACGCGCTAATCTCCGAAACTACTAGTGCGATTTGAATAATTCTTTTTTTGTTGGATAGTCCATTTATCGAGAAAGGCTATAGGCTAAATAACATTACGCTATGACCAATAGGAGCAAAGACAGAGCGGTAAATGTGTAAAAAACGGGGAAAATTATTCATTTTTGAAGGCTTTCTTTGCGTGCGCTGCGAAAACGGTTCAAGATACACAAAAAATATGTATGAAAGAATTATTCCTCTATACATGATCTAAAAAAAAGTCCGCGACGGCATATGTCTATCTTTTAAGGTTTAGTCACAATGACCGTTTTTATGGTACCAAATTTGGTCGAAATAATTTGTTTAAGTTGTATCAACATAATAATACTAAAAATTCTGCGGAAACTCGACCATTCCGAAAATCCCGCAAGAACGGGAACTATGTGGGAAAAACCAAAAATCTGCCGGAAGTCACTATTCCACGCGGACGAAGTCGCGGGCAAAAGCTAGTTTATGTATAACTTCAGAAGCAGAAAATTTAAACAAACTATGAAATAAAAATATAAATGTTATACATTACTTTATTTTAAATAATTTCATTGCACCCAGAAAAAAATACCATGTAATAGACGTTGTCACGTTCAAATATCGGCAGTAGACGGAGTTCTACAGACAACCAATTTTTTATTATTATTATATATTTTTTTACATTCCGAATAACGGAAACTCTTTACACCCGGTCTCTTCAATTTCGCTATATAGAATTTACACTGTACACATAAGGACGCACAATATAATATGTCCTTCCTTCGTCCAGGACAAACATAGCTGCCCTGTCTGGCTCTCCCTGAACTTCGGTGACTCGTATCGACCGAATGGACCGGATATTACAATGGTCGAGGAAATTTGATGCCAATAATCAAAGGTAGCCGATGTGGGAGAGAACACTTTTATTTTGGCTGGTTCTATTAGTTTTTGATTTCATTATTCTAACAGTATTTTCAGTGATCAGTGAACCTAAGGGCCCGGTTGCGCTACATTTGCTTACATATTCTCTTCTTAGGGCACAGAGGCTAACATGATATCTGAGACAATGTCAGTGAAATCTAACTTTTTTCTCAACTGCGAAGAAACAAAATATAGATAACAAAAAAATAAGGTTAAGGATTACTTAAGTGATAACAAGGCTTGGGTTTATTTTAGAGAAGGGCAGAAGCTTGTAGCTCAGACACCAGAACTCTCCTCTTCGTAAGGTGACCGTAATATGACAAAAGTAAAAGTAAATAAGTTTCTGCTTATACAATAAATATATGTAGGAGGATACTATACCACTTATGGTTTATAAGCAGTTTTTATATTTAACTATAGAAAGTACTTAATTTAGATCCAACACATTCGTAGTTCAGAACAGTTAAAACTGTTTAAATGTGTTCCCAACGAATCAGCAAAACACAACTCACATAAACTATACATATGGATCGCCTAGATTAAAACCTTTCTTTTATTTTTAAACACTATAGAATAACTTCATTTGTCCAAGCCATTTAATTAAATGAAATACAAATACACAATTGCAAACTGACGCAGTGATTAAGTAGAAATTACAAGAGTCGTAGGACATTTTTAATTACTCTAGCCATGCTTTTACCATTATCAGATTTGAGACAACTTACAATTATCTGATCGGGAGTAGAAGCTTTTCAGTGTCATCATAGTTTAAATTTTGCAAAAAAGAAGACACTAAGCGTTTACAATGATACTTATCTATGGTGGTTATATTAAGTTCTTTTCTTGTCCATTATTACCCAATTTATCCTTCATTGTCACTCACGCTATTCTCTTCAAAGCTCTCGTTTCCACTACATTATTACTTACAGATTCTATTCTTTCCCCTAATTACGATTAAGATCATCAACCCTTTTTAATCATGTTTTTTTTTTGTCTACACTAATATTAAAAAGCTTAAGAGTTTGTTTGTTTGGCTCGACGCGCTAATATCAGAAGCGGCTGGTTCGAATCGATAAATTCTGTTTGTGCTGAATAGGCCATTTATTGAGGAAGGCCATCTAAGACGCTGCGACTAATGGAAGCGAAACGTCAATGGAAAATGTTGCAAAAACAGGAAAAATATTTCTATTTGAGAGCTTTCGTTGCGTGCGCTGCGTAAGCGGTTCAAGTTGTTGGAATTGTTTCTGTGTAAAGGACATTGTTCAATTTTGGCCTAAGAACCGATGTGAATATAAATTATACTATAATTTTTATTTATTTTTATATTATTTGAAACATATTTTAGTCTTCCACGGACACTTCAAATAAATAAATTCCAAATAAAAAGATGGGTCACAATTATTGATGCCGTATAAAATGTTTTCCGTCAGCCAGTGCTGCCAGTTTCGGAAGTTTTCGCGATTTCGTTAATACGGATCGAATTGAAAACCTCCTCCTTTTTGAAGTCGGTTATTAAAATTAGTTGATAACACTTTATTCATTTAAATGCCTAAATTGACTAGCCAGAAAAAAAACTAATATTATATATTTTTTAAACAAAATCGCGAATTTCTAGCTTGGCATTCAAGTATTATAGTTTTCGTAATTGGCAACACTGGTGTACTTCATACCTTATCTGTGTCCGTTTCATTTAATTTTTGATTGCTTTGCGACTATCGTTTCTTTTGTGATTTTCTATGCGTTTCATGGTTTTATTCTAACAACTTCGGCTTGATTACGGACTCCGATTACATTGCGTAGGTACTTGGTAGACTCGGATGTGTGTAAAGAACTGGATTTTGTAAAATGATAATTGTCAGAGTTATCTTAAACTTGACTAGGTACTATCTCTTTTCCTAGTATCTAGTAGAGTAGTCCTTTCCTAGTTCTAGAAGAGAACATATATAGCTGTACATAGTATTGTTAATATTACTTTGATATTACTACTCTGATATTTCACGCAAGGTTGGTTATTTTTTATTTTTAACCTTAAAATATTAACTTTTTTCGTAATTATTTTAGTTTCCTGAAGTGTCAAGTTCGTTCGTGAAAACTTATTTCATAGGATTCCATATAATTTTAAGAGTTTATATAAGTCACTTTCGATTCGAACGGTTCTTAGGCAGAACATGTATGGAGCCGGAACAATGTCCTTTCTAAAAAATAGTTCTTGACAGCGTATGTTTATCTTTTAAAATTCACTCACTAAACCCTATTTTTATGGTAATCAAATTAGTTCAAAATTAACGCATTATATGATTCATAATTAACATAATATTAGTCCTTATATATATATATATATATAAATACGTTACTGACCACAAGTGTATAATTGTGTACGTACATATGTGTTTACAATTTATACGGGAAAATAAATATGTACACTTTAGAATGTAATGTCATCAAATCAATACCAAGCATTGGCGTCATTTAAATAATCATTGACTTTGTAATAGCCGTTACTCATTAGCGTCTTTTTAAGATGTACCTTGAACTAATGAAAAGGCAATTCAGCTACACTATGTGGAAATTTGTTATAAAAATTTATACATTTGCCCATAAACGAACCTCTAGTTTTTTGTAGCCTGTACATTGGAATATAATTCAATAACAGTGTTACCAGTTTGCCTTTTCACAAATTTAAATCATTTGTAAAAATACTCTTATAAAAAAGGTTATGTTAAGGATTACTTAAATGATAACAATGATGAGGATTAAATTTAATAACTCAATAGTTACGTTGATAATATTTTGACCGTAGTAAATAACATAATGAAACTATAGTCTTTATAGATGTGATGTTTTTGAACTGGTAAGGGTTTAGGCAATTTATCTGAAGCCAGCTTCTAAATGACGACTCTGTAAAAATACAATACAGTCTCGCCGTAGACTTGTGAACCAATGACGTGGCATTTTTGAAAATAAATTTAATTTGATTTGATTATAATCGGTTATAACAAAAAAAAAGTTTTAAAATATTATTTTCAATAGCTAATTTAATCATACGTAACGTGTAACTGTGTTTAAATATATACAACCAATTATCAAATATAAAAATGACAGGCCGCCCTAGACAACCTACTATGATAGACTTAGTAAATATTTTATTCATTCGTAATTTCAAAAGTACATTCAACAGACAATTTACAGCAAGAAAGCAATAAATGAATCGGATAGCCTTCTGGTTGCGCAAATCACACATGATACACAATTGTCTACAACGCCTTTTAAAAGTTTTATATTTCCATTGGACAAAGAAAAAAATTGCGTAATTTGTTTTTAAATCTCAGCATGCCAGAAATGTCTCCCGCTCCTTGCGAGAGCATTTCCTGCAGAGACGAATAAGCCGTATTAGAAACGTGACAGGGACATTTGAGGAAGCCATTAAGGGCAGAACGACGGCTGTAATTATGTTATGTACAGTTTCGAAACGACGGCAAAAGTATACATTTACGTTAAGAAAACTGCCGCTGTTGCAAGCGGCATAAGAGTTAAAGAACTGTCACAAGGTCAAGATGCACAGTTAGACATGTTGATGTGTGTGTTTAAATAATAAGAATTGAGATGCTATCGAATTTTATGGAAACTGATAGATAGTACGGTTACATTGCTGCGTAATGAAGGTATTTGTCCCATTGAATCCTAATGAAGCAGCAATCAACTATGACGTCAAATATATAGATGTGTTCTAACAGTCATACACAAGACAAAAAGCTTCGATTACTTTTCTAAAACAGGAATTCAATTGTTCATGAGTAAAGCTTTGTTTTACGCATACATTATTTATTATCATTTCATAAAAATAAATAAATAAATAACATGAAAAAATATTTTTCAAAATAAACTTTCTTATCATATTATTCTAAACAAGTCCTTCCGTTAAATACTTCTGTAGAAATGCTTTATGAATAACTAGGCCGCCGCCTTGAATGTTCCGCCATGTTGAACTTGTTATAATGTCAAACAGCCAACCAAGCATTAAATTAAATAATTTAAGAGATATCTGCTTCAAAATCGAGTCACAAGAATGCCACCAAACAAACATATTTACATAGATTGCAAGTTAAACACAAACTAAGTTACAACTTGGTGTGAAATAAGAAAACCTCCTAGAATCGTCTAACAAGCAAATCAGTATAAATTTTATATTTTAAAATATTAAATACACTACAGAAAAAACATATTTAATGGTTTATGTATGAGAGCGAGGGCCTTCATTTTTGAAACATCTTCTAAATCTTTAAACATCTATATCCAGTTACCATGAAGTGAAACGATAGCGAACCATCATAGCACAGGAAATAAAATTACCACTTAAGTAGTACTTACGTAAGGTAGCAATTCGTTCGGCGCCATACCAGACACTATGATTAGGTATCTTATGATGACTTTCAGGTTGTTGGGCCAGCAAGCGCACAGAGTAGACCACAATTCCTCGATCTCTTTGGGATGGTTGTCGGAGAACTAGAACAAACACAAAGGTCATACAATATTATTAAAAAAGGAGTAGTTTTAGAAATATTTTTTGCGTTACGTGACCCTATTCAAGATTTCATGTTAGAAAAAGGCAACCCAATTGATCATGACAACGACAGTGGGTTTATTGTGCCTTTTTGGTAGATATAAATAAACACTTGACCGATCTGAATGTAAAGTTACAGGGTAAAAATCTGATAGTCACTCAAATGTATTCATGTATTCAAGCCTTTGAAACAAAGCTGAGGCTGTGGGAAAATCTGGTAAAAAATCAAACTTTGGATCATTTCCTTCATTTCCAAATCATTTGGCACAGTAAACCAAAAAAAATGGATCAATATTTTCAACTTCTGCAAAATTTGATAATGGAACTCAACAACAATCGTTTTGAAGACTTCCATAAAATGAATGAAATGGAATTCCCAATTTTCAACAATCCATTCAATTTTGAAGCTTCACAGGCACCAGTTCATTTGCAAATGGAGTTGATAGATCTTCAGTCGGACAGCATTTTGAAAGAAAAATTTAAGGAGGTTAACGCTCTTACGTTTTATACACAATACTTCAAGAGTTTGTATAACTACCCGAAATTAAAAAAGCATGCCGCACGCATTCTGTCCATGTTTGGTAGCACCTATTTATGTGAGCAGATGTTTTCCGTCATGAAAATAAATAAGAACAAACATCGTACAAGATTTACCAATGAACATCTCCAATCTGTTCTTAAAATAATTTACAACAAATATGATACCTGACATTAATGAGCTTGTCAAAAACAAGAGAAGTCAGGTATCTGGATCCTGCAGCTCAAAATAATTACCCTCTGATTTTTGACAACCGTATATTTCATATACTATATAGTTTTATGTATAAATAAAATGTTATAATAATTAAGTAATTTTTTTTATTTGAATTTGGCCCGCCTACACATTCTAAATTTAATATGTGGTACTCTGCAAAATGAGTTGAATGAGTTGGACACCTCTGCTCTAGTCAGTCTCCCTCCGGTAATTAAAAAAATATGTATATGCAGCAAAATTATCGTAGTAAAAATCTCTGTTACCCCCACAACTTGTAATATAAGGTGTAACTGGCGTCTACAATTATAAGACTATGAAACTTTGTATAAAAGATACACATCCAAGGAATGCTTTTGTAGACGGCAATAGGCTAAATAAATACGCATTGTATCAGATATCGTGGAAAACTCGATCCCATATGTGTCACACGAGCTTTGTAATTTTCGCGTTGTCTCGGAAATTGGAACAATTTTGCGTCCTAGATCTATTTTTGAAACGAAATCGTCCTAGATCTATTTCCAACGAAATTGACATTCGAGTATCGAATCCGACAGACGTAATCAACTTACACTCGTTATAAGTCTGTCTTTCACGAGGTTCCAAGAATCTTGTTTGCCAGTTATGCAAAGCCATGAAGAATTACAACAGCCCGTTGTGGCAATCAATTCCAGGTCAATTCTGTATATAAATATATTTCCAAGATAACTATCAGGGAGTGATTAGGGATCGACACTGATGCCAAAAATGCAATAAGTAAAATTTTTCTGTCTGTCTGTAGAAACAGAAAAACTGCTCGACGGATTTTAAAGAAACTTGGTACAATTTTTCATACTCCTGAGCTAGTTACAGTATACTTTTCATCACGTTTCAATCAATAGGACCAGAGCAGTGAAGGGAAATGTTCGGAAAACGGGTGAACTTACCCCATTTTTTTAAGCTTCCGTCGCGTGTGCCAACTTTAATGGTTAAAGCTACACAGAAATCATGTATGACGGAAACGTTCTACTTAAAATTATATAAAAAATATCCCACGACAGCATATGTCTATCTTTTAGGTCGACTCACAATAACACGTGTTAACTCCCGATAGCTTAGCAGTTCGAAGCTTTCTGATTATATTTGTCTACTGTTACGTTTATAACACTCTCCGTCATCAAAAATAATACCTAAAATTACGATTCAATACTGTACTTTTACACATAGAATAAAAAGCCAAATACCCAATTGTGAGAATTTTCTACAAGATGTTTAATATTTTACATTTATCATACTTAATAAAGAAGTTTCACACCTGTCTTATACGAGCTTCCCAGTGTACAGAAAGACCCAATAAATAAACCAGCGAAGACTGTTACGTCTATATATTTTTAATTGTTATATATTGGCTTTAAGTTCGATTTGCATTAAAAAAATATACAAGTTGACATTACGCGCGATTATTAAAACAATAGATGCAACTGCAAAATTTACTATCGGGAACTTTATATATGGAATTGTTTAATAGGCATTTATCTCGTTCCATCGCAGATCCATTATTACAATCGGTTAGAAACCCATTCGTAGAAACAAACTCTTCCGAAGGGACGCAACACCAACCAAGCTAATTAACTTGAAAAGCCATCAATTCCAGGGGTTCTTGAATCCGCAATTGGGAATCCTGACATCCAATTCAATAAAATTGATTGCGTCGGTTAAGCTAATATTAATAAACAGGCCGAAATGCAATCAATTCCTGAAACTGCTTTTGTAATACATTTATACTAGTTGTGACCGCGAGTTCGTGCGCGTGGAAAAAAGTCTATTGACTTTGACATTTTAATTATTTCACAACTGAGAACCATACAATTAATTAACTTTAAATATGATTCATGTTCTTTGTTGTTATCCTCTATTTTATGGTAGAAAAAATAATACAAACTTCAAATGACTATTTTATTAATATATAATCAAGGTACCGCAGGTTGGTACATCGGTTTCAAGGTGTCGCCATCTCTGAGGTCCCGGGTCCGAGTCCCGGTGGGGCAGATGTTTGCGTGATCAATGCGAGCATTTGTACCTTAGTCATGGTTGTTGATATATATTTCTACCAAATCCATTTATATATGTACTAGCTTTCTGCCCGCGGCTTCGCCCGCGTGGATTTCGGGATTGGGTCTATAGAGAGTTAAGGGTCATAGCTTTTGTCCACGACTACATATGCGCGGAAGTCGGTTTATGGCGCGAAGGTTTTATCGCGCTTCCCGTGGGACTATCCGTTTTTCCGAGATAAAAACTACCGCAAAACCTTGCTCAAGAATCACTCTATCTATTGATGAAAACCGCATGAAAATGTGTGCAGTAGTTTTTGAGCGAAGCCTTTATTGCGCATCCCGTGGGATCTGTCGATTTTTCCAGATAAAAAGTGGCCTATTATTTAATCCGGACTTTTATCTTTACGTCTGCAAAATCAATCGGTTAAGTAGTTACGGCGTGAAAGCGGAACAAACAAACAAACAAACAAACTCACTTTCCGTTTTATAATATTAGTAAGGATAATATATGTATGTCTATCTGTTACCCTAGATCCCATAACACAAGCCCTGTAAGATCTTACTTTGGGCTAGGCTAATTGGTGTGAGTGTAAGAAATATTTATTTATTTATTTTATTAGTCACTTCTGGCCGGGGCGAGATGATCGTGTGAAGAATGCAAGCATTTGCCTTAGTCCCATCATTATCCTGAATATGAATACGAATGAGATTAATAATAGAGGAGAAGAAAGAAGAGTGAAGAGGGCAGCCGGCCGAAGGACTTGAAGGAAGACGAACCCAGCGGCAACGAGAGGGACGCAGTGTCAATTGAGAAGAAACAATCGTAAAGAATTTGTTGGGAGTCAAGAGGGCGGGGGGGGGGGGGGTTCAGTCCCATGACTAAGGCAAATGCTTGCATTCTTTTTTCATTTTCATTTTCATTTTTCATAAAAACATTAACCATTTGTTAATATATATATTTCTATTAAAAATATTGATATATTTATTTATGTATAATATATGTATGTCTATCCGTTACGCTAAATCCCATGACACGTTTGCAGTGTTTGCTTTGGCCAATGAAATGACCAATTTCTTACAAAGCTTCATCTCTTATTGTTAGGTCCCCTTTAAGGGTAAAATAGCAAATAGAAGATCCTTTAAGAATACGTGTTTATTTACTTTCATTATTAATATACGTACAAAATTATGTAGTTCTTAAACTCTCGAGTGTTTTTAAGTAGAATTTTTTTTTGACGTTAATAAATGCCTGTAGAGGCCTAATATTGAATTAGGATAATTTTGAGTAGCAATGAAATTTTAAACTGTTATGTATTTATAAATGATAACTGAAGACAAGATATTTCTTTATACGATTGACTTGTGCTTGATAAAAAAATACTTAACAGACACAGATTTTTAACACAGCGTGGTTGTCTATAGGTCTAATCGCTTTAATATAGTTCAGAGGAGGACTGTGTTCATCGGAACGTATATAATCTGAGACGATGTCACATAATGACGACGCTGACTGAATAAAAGTTAAATGCACAATAACTTAATAGAAAACAAAAATAAATATTAAAGTGCAAATCAATTTTTACTACATTCCAATAAATTAAGTTATTTATAGAGCTAATTTCGATTTATAAACAACTAGCTTCCGCCCGTGGCTTCGTCCGCCTGAAATTAGTTTTTGACAATTCTGGTATACTAACTTTCAACCCTTATTTCATCCCCTTTTTTTTGTTACGCTCGAGATTCCAAAAATGCAAGAACAAATGTTTAATGATATCTTATCAAGTGCTTAAGATAAAACCATGAAACTTTATATAGTTTCATGGTTTTCACTTTTAAAATTAAGAAATCCCATACAAACTTTCAACCTCTATTTCAACCGCTCCACCCCTTTTTTTCGAATTAAAAAGTAGCCTATGTTCTGTCTCAGGGTCCGAAGATTGTCTGTACCAAATTTCATCAAAATCGGTTGCGAGGTTTAAGCGGGAAAGCGTAACAGAGTTACTTTCGCGTTTATAATATTAGTTGGGATGATAAGTTTGTTTAAGTTTGTGTGAATTACAATAGAGTGTTAAATATTTAGTAGCGATATATAGTTAGTTATATTGTAGATTATATTTATATGTAAGAATAAGAGCGCATCTCGCCCATAAACATTTTGTTTGGCGGGAATATACAGGTATTATTTGAAGGTCAAAAATAACTGTTCCTGCTGCCATCTTTAATAACCTTTGAAGGTTTATTATAACTTAATAAATGAAACAAAACATTATTTTCATATCATTTATTATTCGATCGCTTAAAGAAAGTTTTCAAAATGACGACCTTCGTGCTCAATACATATTCTACATCGTCTATATTCTAAAAGTTTTCTTTTAAATTTATAAATGCAATTCTGTTGTTTTTCATTGTTTCTTTTTTTATTTAAAAATTTTAAGTTATTTGGATGAAAATTTTCAAAACATCAGAAAAAATTATTACTCGAAAACTACGAATAATCGCGGAACATACATGGGGGTGATTCGGGTACTCCAAGAGGTGCTCTAACTCTGGACTTACGCTTGACACTATTTCTTGGGACACCCTGTATATTATTTTGGAAAAGTAAACTTATATTGTGGAACATTATTTAAAAAAAAACCCAACAATCAGTAGCGTCATCACAGAATCAAATAACATCATTAGATCAAAATGATTCACTCGAAGAGTGCAAGCAAATCTGAAGCGTCCTTGAGTACGTTCCCTTCCCTGTGTCAAGTTCAAGGCCGGGGCTGGGAGCACAAACAAGGGTGCGTTGGCAATCAACACACGCCGTTGCGTAGGGTTGCCATCGTACTGACACCACCAATAACTCGTATTTTCATGCCACTTGTATATTTTATCATTGTCACTTTGTTACGACATATCACTACATACCTAGTATAAAACAAAGTCGTTTTTTCTACCCGTGTCGTTCGCACCCGTGCGAAGCCGGGGCGGGGCGCTAGTATAGTATACAAAGTGTAATATTATAAGTGTGGATCGATTTATGTTACCGTTTCACGTAAATATTACTAAGGATTTTGCGGTACTGTTTTCAGCTTTCATCGCTTTTCATCAGGTGGGGTGAACGACAAGATTTTTTGTGGAGCGTTAGATTGTAGACGTTTATAGTCATACACAAGCGCATAATTAGATCAAAAACATATACTTGGCAATACTAATTAATCAGAAATAAAACTCCAAGATTCGTATATGTCAAACATCCAAATTGAGTAAGAAATAAGTCATAAAAACAGAATAATAGGGTAGACGACTACAACTGATTATGGCCGTTTTTATACTATAATTCTCATGAAAGTATGTCAATATAGAAATTTCAGTTCAATTATTAATTCATATTGTTTTTAGATTTCTAAAAAATGAGCAATTAATATTTACGTAATTCTAATGAAACGAACACATTTCTAACATTCTCACATTAAATGTAACATTTTTTTTATATAGAAAGTATACAAAAAGTGTACGTTTATAGTACAAATAATTTTAAAATTATTTGTACTATAAACGTACAAATAATTTTAAAATTTGTTTATACGCTCATACAAATTTGACGAGTTTACTGAGTGTTTTTAGTATGGAGCGTTCTTGACGACCCGCGACAGCGCCGCAAACATGTCGATGTATCTTCAAAAGTAATAGGTGCAGGTGGTACTATTAGTTCTACAATATTTCTCACTCAAAAGAGTACTCTTATTATATATTGAATTTAAAAAATTGTCGTCTACCCAATTTCGCGAGTTATTCTCGAAGCTAAGAAACATGAGGGAGGCAGCCCTATGTAACAAAAACGGATACAAACTGTCGGCAAATACTTTGTTTCTCTTAAGGGTTTGATGATGACAATGTCCTTGATAAATGTTTGAACAAAGTGTATGATTGATGTTTCATTTTTGTTTTTTTTTTATATTAAAGTTAAGTTTATCGGAAAATAGATCGTCATAGGTAGTTTTTCCATGCGTAATATCAAATCAAATGACATTACTAATGTAAATAATAAAATTTACAGCTTTTTGAGTAGTCGTGAATTCTTGCTTACCACTGCTAGCAGGCAATTTGCACTTTCAAGTCAATTCCAATAAATTAAACAAGACTCGCGTTTACAATCCTGTTGAAAAGTTCCGTTAAATTTAAATGTCGAAAGCTAAATCAATTATAGTCAAGCTATTGCTCTCTCTATCTTGATTGTGAACTTTCAGAGGAACTTTTAACTGATATTTGTTGATGTTTTATAGTTTATTTTCAAAAATTAATTTCAGTTTCTTAATTTATGGATTTTAATCTATTATCTATACATAAAAAAAATGCAGTATCTTCGTCAGTGTGTCGGTTTGTTCCGGCTAATCTCTTAAATGGCTGAACCGATTTGACGAGATTTTTATACTTTTATTGGCAGACCAATATTATTATTATTATTTTCATTCTTTTTAAACTTTATCTCCCAAATGAATGAGGTGTATTTACCATTTCTGCGGGCATTGTGCCAAGCAAGAAATAGGAGGAGTTTATTGGAGTTGTTGTGAAGATGAGTTGCCGCAGAGAATCAGCGTTTTACTACCTATAGTATTATAATAACATGACCAAATTCAAAAACCCAGTTAAAATTTATAATTAAGTTGAGATTTATTTGTGTATTATTTTACATGCCAATATTGCCCAGATGTGCTTGTTTTGCTCAGAATCTAATGTCATCTTTATATGGACACTTCATAGGTTTACATTTTGCATGTTTGTCTAGTTTGTTTATAATTGTAACAGTTTTCGTCCCAAATAAATAATAGGTTAAACTGTCACTTAGTTACGTACTTTTGATTTGCTACAGCAAACAACAAAAAAATTAACTACAGCAAAAAACAAACATATACAAGACACATGTTTTTTATGTTATAATTGGCCACTATGTAGTTTTATTAATTTGTGATATGTGTGTGATTCTAGCTACTATAAACTATTTATCTATCTATATATATATATACCAGGCGACTTACCTTGGCCGTGATGTAAAAGAGATTGTTCAGGACCATTTCAGTAGCTTCTGCAGAGCCAAGACCTTCTCTTCTGCCCCCGCGGCCTGCTTCGGCGTAATACTACAAAAGATAGACTTTATTTCAATACAGGGTCAAAACACAAACATTATCTAATTTAGAATGATAAAAACAGAAAAGATGTGAGTTTAAATTTTACCTGTCTTAAATAAGAATATAGTACATACTTGTGTTTCCTTTCGAAAGTTAAGAAAGAAACATTTGAAATATGTCAATTGTCAAAATTAAACCGAGTAATTTTATTGCGCATTATGTTTCAATATTGTTATAGGTAAATAAGTTTGACAGATGTTTAGGCTTGAGAAATCTCATAAATTTTTGCTTGATTCACTTAAGATTTTGTTTCGTAAATATAATAACCAAATCTTAAATTTTTCAGTGACACATTATTCTTTATTCTAACGCTAGTAATAAAATGCTATAAAACATAAATATTCTTTTACGGACCGACATTCTTGAATTGCATAAAATAATGTACAATAATAATCCACATAAGCAAATGGCATTACTTTTTATGACCGGATATTCTCAAGTAAGTGACATGACATAGAAAAACGTACCACAATAATTCACATAAAGAATTATGACCGGATAGTCTAAGTCAGTGACATCACATAGAATAACGCACAACAATAATTCACATAAAAAATTGACATAACGTTTTATGACCGGATATTCTCAAGTCAGGGACATAACAACAATTCACATAAACTATTGACGTAAACTTTTACGAACATATGTTCTTAAATTAGTGACATTACATAGAATAATGCACATAAGGTATTGACATAACCTTTCATGACCGGATATTCTCAAGTCAGTCACATTACATGAAATAATGCACAACTTAAAGTCACATAACCTAATGACAACTGATGGAGAGGAATGGAAGAAAAAGATCTACTGCGCCGACCCCAGATAATGGGAAATGGGCAAGAGGATGATGATGAACCTAATAAGAACTAACAGTGAAAATTAATAAAACTGTCACGGGTTATGTTAAAATATATTTTTCTTTAATAAAATACAAATATTTATACTACTAGAAACAATATTAAACCCACGTCTATGATTATATGGAATTTGCTATTATCCTTTTTATATGAAAATTTTAAATAGCGCTCGTAGCGAAACGGATCAAATTTGTACTAATGTTAATAAATAGATTCAAGTGACTTCGGTGAATTCCGTACATAAATTTATGACATATCGACAGAAAAACGAATGTAAATCCATAGTAGTTATATAGTAATTATAAAGAAAATCTGATCCGATGGTAAGCGATAACCACCAACCATCAGACGAGTCACAGATGCGTTGCCGACCTTTTAAATGGGAATATGCTCTTTTTTTGAAGGTTTCGATATGGCATCGGTTCGGAAATACTGCAGGTGACAATTCATTCCACAGTTTAATAGTGCGTGGCAGAAAAATCCTGGATAAACGCACTGTGGTGGACTCCCAAGCGTCAAGATGATGAGGATGAATGTTGTGTCGCGTAGAACGGTGATATCACTTCATCATCACACCTCATATACGAGTATGTATGTCCCCACCGAGGGTCAAAAGTCTACCTCTATCTCTAACTTTATTAGAGTGAATAGAGCATTAGTCAACCACGCTGGCCCAGTACATAGATAGATAAAGCGTTTACTAATTTCTGTAAAATACACATAAATATCTAATGAAACTATGGTAATAATTGAGAAAAAACAAACATACAATCAAACACCATAAATATACATATGTATGCTGCAGAAAGTAAAAGGTCAAGGCTCAGCTAAATATTTGCCTAATTTAGACAAATCACTGATTTTCAGCTATCACCATTTTTGAGTGAGTAGAGTTTTACAAAATGAGCAGATAAAATGAACGAGCGAGAAAAAGTAAAAATAAATAAGAATATTAAAAAAAGAGCCTCATGAGGCCATAACTGTCGTTGTCTCGATTGAATAATTATTACAAAGTGTCAAGCGAGTACGAACCAATCTTTAAAGTAGGTACTTTCAATAAATATAGTTATACTTATATAAATTACTAGCTTTCCGCCCGTGGCTTCGTCCGCGTTATATTCGAATTTCCCACAGGAAGGATATGTTTTAACAATACTTTCACCTTTCACCCCCTCCTTTCAACCTTTTACAACCCTTTTCTGCTTTAAAAGGTAGCCTCTGTCCTTTCTCAGCCTCTAGACTATCTGTGTACCAAATTTCAATTAAATCGGTTCAGTGGTTTTAACAATATTTTCATACAACCTATTATCCCTCCTTTCAACCTTTTACAACCCTTTACAACCTTTTTTGCACGAAAAAGTAGCCTATGTCCTTTCTCCGGCTCTAGACTATCTGTGTACCAAATTTAAATTTCATTTAAATCGGTTCAACCGCGGTTTGGCGTGAAAGCGGAACAGACAGACAGACAGACAGACAGATAGACAGAGTTACTTTCGCACTTATAATATTAGTATGGATATATACAAATACAAAGATATGACACTGAAACATCCTTACATATATAGATCTTTGAATTTTTCAAAGGTGTATACAGGTTGGTTTACGATGTCTACCTTCGTAGGAGAGTCAGAAAGAAATAAAACATAAACGAAAAACATAATAGTGTTAGTACATGCTAGAGTCGACCCCGTGTTTTGACCGTATTCGTAAACACATTTACGTATTGTGAACACAACACATTCGTAGACACCACAACGCCACCGTTGACGCTTTGCCCGATGTAGTACCTGAAAGGTCAATACTGACAAAGTCCAGTGTGAGTTAATTACACTAGTTAAATTATTGACCATTTGACCTTTGCGCGAACAAGCATAGATCTGATGAAATCAAAGGGCTTACTTATTTGCGGTGGCTCCGAGAACTGGCTGTATTTAGGTTTGGTCATCTGGAACATTCGCCGCCAGTAAACAGAGTACCTACTAAATTTTATTTTCTATTTTGTACGCGTAGGAACCAACGCTTATAAGGTAGAATAGTTTAATCGTATAAAGAATCATTGACGCGTTTCAGTTCCATTCAGTGTAACAGGAACACTGGAACACCGTTATAGGTCGCATTTTGTGCTTTATCGTTTTGAAAAGACTTTGAACGGTGTTCCTGACATGACAAGAATTGGGAGATTTCGTTCGAGTTGGTGTAATTTTAAATTTTTAAAAGATACGTCTAATGTAATATAATATATATCACTTTCTGGATTTTGGTTTTGTTTGGAAGAGTTAGTCGGAGGCTCACAGGTTCACGGTGACACTAGTTGCTTGTGTAACAGAAATTATTCTTGGTGGCGCAGCATATTTTTGTAATAAAAACATTAATAATTTACAAAATCACAAATTAAAAACGTCATATTTAGCTTAAAATATTTATTAATTATTTTCATTATTTAACTTAAAATCATTAAGCTAATAATACCCGTTAGAAATTGCACACAACATTCATTCATTTTAATTGCATTTTGGGGAGTATTGTATCTCAGTGCCACCTTGCGGCAGTGTTGAAAGATCATGATTGATCTCTCGAGATGGCGCTAGTCATACCGTTTCGCTCATATACGGACGCGACAGTATTGCCCCTGCACCGCTCGAACTTTATTATTCATCCGCTACCGCCTGCCGAAGAAAGAAGTGAAAGAAGACCGCATATTGTATTTTTATCTCCGCTCATATTATCGCTACTGGCTCAATTTATAATAAACTAGCTGAATAGTTGGGTTTGTTTGGATTTGTTTGAACGCGCTAATCTCCGAAAACTACTGGTGCATTTGAATAGATTCTTTTTTTTGTTGGAGTAGTCCATTTATGAGGAAGGCTATAAGGCTAAAATAACAATTACGCTATGACCAATAGGAGCAAAAGAAACAGAGCGGTAAATGTGTAAAAAAACGGGGAAATTATTCATTTTGAAGGCTTTCTTTGCGTGCGCTGCGAAAACGGTTCAAAGATAACACAAAAAATATGTATAAAGAAATTATCCTCTATACATGATCTAAAAAAAAGTCCGGCGACGGCAATGTCTTATCTTTTAAGGTTAGTACAATGACCGTTTTTTATGGTACCAAAATTTATGGGTCGAAATAATTTGTTTAAGTTGTATCAACATCAATAATACTAAAATTCTGTGGAAACTCGCCATTCCGAAAATCCCGCACGGATCTAGGGAAAAAAAAAAATAAGAACGGGAACTATGGGGAAAACCAAATCTGCCGGAAGTCACTATTCCACCGGACGAAGTCGCGGCAAAAGCTAGTTATTTAACTTGCTTATCCGCACAATATATCCCTGTGACTACTTGAACTGTTTTGTGAACTGCCATAGTGATTGTGAAAGATAGGAGTCGACCCTGTGCATTTGAAGGGTGATCTGCTGCGTACGTGTGTGGTGTAAAAATCAAGAAGAAACGGCTGCACTTGGTGATTACGCTGGTGCACGACCTTCTTTGCCTTTCGGTGGTGTCTATTGTGTGCGCTTGTCTCATAGGTATAATTGACATAAAGAAAAACAACCCACAAAATAGAATTGAGTAGTTAACAGCTCCACTGGTGATAGCTATTTAACAGCTTCATCAACATAATTTTGATCCGACTCGGAAGAAACCAAAGTTTTTTAATTTGGTGATTTTGTAATGTTAAAATGTTTTTATTACAAAAAATATGCGCGCCACCAATTCTTATGAAATTAGTCATTTCGACAAACCAATCTCGTTGTGAAAAGTCTACATTCCCGGTTAGGTTCGTAAGAATGTATGGAAATCCATACCAAAGAGTTGTGCACAACAAATAAATGTTCTATTTTGTATCTGGCCGTAAAGATGAATCATTACAATCTATTGAAAAAAAAACTTTTAAAAAGTGTTGAGTAAATTTGAATTACACGCATAGTTCGTTACACTATACACAATACTTTAGCTCCAAACTCGGCCCTCGAGCTTGGTCTTCACTGGAGATGACCGCGCTATCATATATCCGGTTTGTCCCGTCGCCTGGAGATGCGCCCAAGGCCAATATTAATGCGGTCTGCAACTACATATGCCATTATATACAGCCGCAGTACTGTTCTATCAAGCTTAACAGGAGCTGTCAGATTGTCATACATAGGATCGTAATGTGTATGACAACCCATATATTGTTCCTCTGATATTTCTGCCGTCCATAAGCTATTGTGATTGCATGCAGGACGTAAGACAAAAAAATATTGAGTTACTTGGTCGATTTGAATTGTATAAAAAAACAACATAGCAAAAATTCGACTCGGCCAGTTTTCTTTTATGAAATCGTGCAGTTTATGAGACTTTGAATTACTGCGCAATATAACTTCAACCAATTTTGATGAAAATTACTGATTACCTGCAGTAAATAGTAAGCATGAATACGTAAAAAGAAAAATCACATCAATCACAAATCACACTTCAATATAAAACAGCGCGTTCACCAGCGGCGCCTAAGGGTCCGCGAGCTCTAACTAAAAGGAAAAATAAGCCTAGACATATCACTCATCAAACACTAGACATAAGACCCACTTCAATATAAAACAGCGCGTTCACCAGCGGTACCTTAAGGTCCGCCAGCTCTACGAAAAGGAAAAGCAAAGCTAGACAAATCACTCATCAGACATAAGACCCACTTCAATATAAAACAGCGCGTTCACCAGCGGCGCCTAAGGGTCCGCGAGCTCTAACTAAAAGGAAAAATAAAGCTAGACATATCACTCATCAAACAATAGACATAAGACCCACTTCAATACAAAACAGCGCGTTCACCAGCGGTACCTTAAGGTCCGCCAGCTCTACGAAAAGGAAAAGCAAAGCTAGACAAATCACTCATCAGACATAAGACCCACTTCAATATAAAACAGCGCGTTCACCAGCGGCGCCTAAGGGTCCGCGAGCTCTAACTAAAAGGAAAAATAAAGCTAGACATATCACTCATCAAACAATAGACATAAGACCCACTTCAATACAAAACAGCGCGTTCACCAGCGGTACCTTAAGGTCCGCCAGCTCTACGAAAAGGAAAAGCAAAGCTAGACAAATCACTCATCAGACATAAGACCCACTTCAATATAAAACAGCGCGTTCACCAGCGGCGCCTAAGGGTCCGCGAGCTCTAACTAAAAGGAAAAATAAAGCTAGACATATCACTCATCAAACAATAGACATAAGACCCACTTCAATACAAAACAGCGCGTTCACCAGCGGTACCTTAAGGTCCGCCAGCTCTACGAAAAGGAAAAGCAAAGCTAGACAAATCACTCATCAGACATAAGACCCACTTCAATATAAAACAGCGCGTTCACCAGCGGCGCCTAAGGGTCCGCGAGCTCTAACTAAAAGGAAAAATAAAGCTAGACATATCACTCATCAAACAATAGACATAAGACCCACTTCAATACAAAACAGCGCGTTCACCAGCGGTACCTTAAGGTCCGCCAGCTCTACGAAAAGGAAAAGCAAAGCTAGACAAATCACTCATCAGACATAAGACCCACTTCAATATAAAACAGCGCGTTCACCAGCGGCGCCTAAGGGTCCGCGAGCTCTAACTAAAAGGAAAAATAAAGCTAGACATATCACTCATCAAACAATAGACATAAGACCCACTTCAATACAAAACAGCGCGTTCACCAGCGGTACCTTAAGGTCCGCCAGCTCTACGAAAAGGAAAAGCAAAGCTAGACAAATCACTCATCAGACATAAGACCCACTTCAATATAAAACAGCGCGTTCACCAGCGGCGCCTAAGGGTCCGCGAGCTCTAACTAAAAGGAAAAATAAAGCTAGACATATCACTCATCAAACAATAGACATAAGACCCACTTCAATACAAAACAGCGCGTTCACCAGCGGTACCTTAAGGTCCGCCAGCTCTACGAAAAGGAAAAGCAAAGCTAGACAAATCACTCATCAGACATAAGACCCACTTCAATATAAAACAGCGCGTTCACCAGCGGCGCCTAAGGGTCCGCGAGCTCTAACTAAAAGGAAAAATAAAGCTAGACATATCACTCATCAACAATAGACATAAGACCCACTTCAATACAAAACAGCGCGTTCACCAGCGGTACCTTAAGGTCCGCCAGCTCTACGAAAAGGAAAAGCAAAGCTAGACAAATCACTCATCAGACATAAGACCCACTTCAATACAAAACAGCGCGTTCACCAGCGGTACCTTAAGGTCCGCCAGCTCTACGAAAAGGAAAAGCAAAGCTAGACAAATCACTCATCAGACATAAGACCACTTCAATATAAAACAGCGCGTTCACAGCGGTACCTTAAGGTCCGCCAGCTCTACGAAAAGGAAAAGCAAAGCTAGACAAATCACTCATCAGACATAAGACCCACTTCAATACAAAACAGCGCGTTCACCAGCGGTACCTTAAGGTCCGCCAGCTCTACGAAAAGGAAAAGCAAAGCTAGACAAATCACTCATCAGACATAAGACCCACTTCAATATAAAACAGCGCGTTCACCAGCGGCGCCTAAGGGTCCGCGAGCTCTAACTAAAAGGAAAAATAAAGCTAGACATATCACTCATCAAACAATAGACATAAGACCCACTTCAATACAAAACAGCGCGTTCACCAGCGGTACCTTAAGGTCCGCCAGCTCTACGAAAAGGAAAAGCAAAGCTAGACAAATCACTCATCAGACATAAGACCCACTTCAATATAAAACAGCGCGTTCACCAGCGGCGCCTAAGGGTCCGCGAGCTCTAACTAAAAGGAAAAATAAAGCTAGACATATCACTCATCAAACAATAGACATAAGACCCACTTCAATACAAAACAGCGCGTTCACCAGCGGTACCTTAAGGTCCGCCAGCTCTACGAAAAGGAAAAGCAAAGCTAGACAAATCACTCATCAGACATAAGACCCGCTTCAATTTAAAACAGCGAGTTCACCAGCGGCACATTAGGGTGCGCCCGCTCTACGTAAAAGGAAAAATGGTTTTACACAAAACAATTATCATCAAATACTAGACTTACTTCAATATAAGACAGCGCGTTCGCCGGCGGCACGTTGGGATCCACTAGTTCTATGTTGACCAGCCACGGCAATAAATACTGGAGGAGCAGTTGCCGCACCTCCGTGCGAGCTGTTTGGAAGCGCGCCGTTATCTCTGTGGAAAATACCATATGTTAATGTTGCTGTAACCTTAATCAAATAGTGAGCTAACCTAACGAATAAACTCTATTAATGTGTCAAGTCAAGAGAGAGCAGCCTTTGTGAAATTTTCAAACACCCGTGACGTCACACAAAATATGCAGACTAAATGACAGTCAGCGTCGTAGCGCAGAAGGCAGATAGGACCAAACATCGTTTCTGTTCGGACCTTCGTATTAAATCACTATATTTCATTTACAAAAAGTATTTTCATTCGTTAAAAAACTTAATTCAAACGTCAGCGTGGGATATTTATAAAAGAACGATGATCTTTTGATGAATGATAACTAGTAAGTTAATCGTGAATATCATATATTTGTTGATAAAGAAGAAATCAAGCGAAAATAAGAGTCATTTCGTTTCAAATTGGGTAGATGACAATTTTTTTTATTCTATATTTTTTTTTTTAATAATCTATTTTTTTTTTACCCATACATATAGTTCTCTTTTAAATGAGAAATATTGTAGAAGTAACGACGTAACTGAGATCATTACTTTTGAAGATACAGCGCCATTTTTGCGATGCTGTCGCGGGTCGCCCAAAAACGCCATACAAAGTACACTGCAATCGTGTCATAATTTACTATAGTCGCCTAATTTGTATAAGAGTATAAAGAAGATTGCCAATAACTTTGTTATTTCTACGTTTATAGATATACTTTCTATATAAAATAATGTTACAGTTAATGTGAGAAAGTTAGAAAGGTATAAGTTTAATTACAATTTTGTAAAAAATAATTGTACATTTTTTATAAATCTAAAAGCAATATTAATACAAATAAAGTGACATTTCTACATTGACTTGCGTTCATGAGATAGAAATTGCCCAATTTTGGTAATTATATAATAAAAATAGGCATATTCAGTTGTAGTCATCTCCCCTATTAAACATTTGACACGCCATTAGATACGTGTATAGCGTTTAATAGTTTTACACTTAGATACGTAAGTATAGGAAACGACAGTTGCTTGACTTAGCGATACCACCTCGGGTTATTCGCCGTCTGTGAATCACAAAGAGCGACGATGACTGAGCAAACGATTAGTGTGACACAGCGACAGGGTAGACGCGTAATAAGTCCGGATGTGCAGCGTCGTTTGCATGCTCTACATATTGATGGCTCTATGTAAAGCGCATCAATTATTAAAGCTATTTCACACAGTATTCGTATACATATCAATGTGTAGGGCTAATATTTTATATTCGCTATATCTTGCAGCATCGTTTGCATGCTCTACACACTGACGGCTCTATGTAGAACGAATTGTTTATGTTATTAGAGTATGTTATCAGCTTCTGACACAGTATCCAAAGATTTCACTGCAATCTTTACTTTGACACCAGAAAACAGATGACTGTATACACTGCTGATTTGCGATAGAAGTCGCGGGTTCGAGTTTTGCACGGGACAGATATTTTGTATGACTTGCTTAAATTTGTCCCAATCTGTGTGTATGTGTTGTTGAGATTCTATTAGGTATTGGGATAAAAATCTTAGTGTGAGGCCTTTTTTAAAAAAAATATGAAATATATCTGTATACAGTGTCAAGGAATCAAGCTGACTTGAAATATACTTCTTAAAATAAGAAAGGCGAGCATAATGTGGAATTCCTATTGCTCCAAAAACGAATTCTAAAAACTTACGCCCATAGAGTTGTAAACTTTTGCTACTTACTTAAGTTGTTGGGTAACGAAATTCGCCGTTCAGGCCAAACCGCAATGAGTTTTAGCTTTCGACCTTTAATTATAAAGTAACCGTTTGCAACATTCAGATTCAGACTTATACTATTGAAATACTATACTATATATACTATTAAAAGATATGACAAACATTTTATTTCCGTCTAAAGAGGCCGAGAATCCTCATGGATTCCACCGCAACTAAATACTATGGTGATTAATCAGACTCCGAACTGCTACAGTCTGAGCCTTGTCCATAAGGAATTGCATGGAAGGGGATGACAAACTCACGAAGAGAAACATGCAATTAATATAAGATTCTCCGCAATTGAACTTGAGACCTGTCGAATCCGAAATTAACACTAAAGTTCTATTTAATAATAATGCAATCCAATCTTTAACTTATGCCTTGATTTCGTAAGCTTCTTAAAAATCGTTCAGGTACCTTGGAAAATATGTTCGCAAATATTTCCGTTGTATAGTTCTATAAGTACGTCTTTGTTCATAACGCAGAAACGTTAACTTTACTTTGTAGCCATTGTGTCCTAAAAGACAAAAGACGTTGTATTCTACATTAACTTTATGGAATAAACATGAACTATTTTTCACAAAATATCTTATGAAGTGTTTTAAAATATTACCTTTTCAATCATATTTATGTGCTTATTTTTAAGACTTTCAGTCAAGTTTTGACATCATCTTCGCATATGACATAAATAACCTATAAAATATTAACTTTCATATATATAATCAAAATATTTTTTATTCAACATAGGCCTTTAAAGGCACTTACAAACGACTAACAATACAGCTATCAAACCTACGTACAAGAGAAAAAAAAATACATGACTCTACACCTGTTCTCTACAACTGACAATAAAAGACAAAAACTCTGAAGGACTATTTTTTGTCTACTATTTTCAATATCATGATATAATGTATTTGTGTATCACATATCATTTTGCGGACCTCTGAGGTCACAGGTTCAAATCCCAGTCTGGGCAAAGATATTTGTGTGGTGAATGCGAGCGATTGTACGCGAATGCGATGTGTACCTTAGATGGCTGTTAATATATAATTCTATCAACAAAAAAAAATGTATGTCTATTCGTTATCATAAATCTCATAACATAAGTTTACAGAAGCTTAGTTTGGCCTAGGGTAATTGATGTAAATGTGAGACTTATTTATTATTATTAGTATTTTATTATATCAAAAGGAATACAGTATTTAAACCATTTATGTTGTCATTACAAGATTACAAGATATAATAGTCAGATAACGAAAAATATAACTAGAATATTTCGATTTAATATTAATTTAAATAACACTTGATACAGAGTCTAGAGCTTGAGACATAAACTTATTTTTAAATGGGAAAAAAATGCCGTAACAGGTTGAAACAGGCGATGAAAATATCTATGAAAATCACGTCATATTTAATGAAGGAGGAGAAGAGTCCAGAAGTTCGAAACTTAAATTTTATGCAATAAAAACGACATTCAAAGTATGTGAAGATTTTACCTTAAAGAGGGTAAGAATAGGCAATGAAAATTTTTGTTAGAATATACTAAAACGATTTTGAATAAAATTGATATAATGATGGCTTGAGACCCGAGAAAGAACATAACATTATTTTTACCGCGGGTAATATATTTCCTTTTGGAAAATACTATATAACACAGGCGAAACCGCGGGAAAAAACTAGTTGTTACATAACTACATAAATAACATTAGAAATGTAAAGAAACGCCTCGAGATTAAAATTTCTGTAAAAAAATATTTTCAGAGCGTGGATTTTTTTATTTCGTTAGTAATTTACAAATTAATACAAAAGGTATTTAGTTTAGTTTTTATAGCGTACTTCTGTGTATGAACTACAGTAATCCTATTGCTGTGTTTTATTAGTCTATTGTGAAATTAATAAGTGTTGAAGTTACTCGTGACGTGACTGTACATCTTAGTTACGAGTTAGCATGCATTCTTATTGTTTATTGCCGGAGTCGATGCACTTTACGATACTGCATCTCGACGATGAGGTCATGGTCAATCTCTAACAAAACGATACAAAAGTATGTTTTTACCGAATCACAAGGTTGTTTCAATTTCCCCGACGTCATTTAAAACGCGGTTCTGGAAATTTCACCGTCCGCTCTCTTTCGAACCGGGAGAAAAGGGTTAATTAAAAGTTTGGAATCTCGCGACGTATTTATTCATCATATTGAAGTGAAGAAATATTTCAGTTCTTTAACGACACTGTCGACGATCCGAGACGCAAAGTTTGATACAACTAAGTTCTCTGGAGTCCATATTTCTTTACTTTAATCACGGGATTACACGGGTACTTTACACGGGTAAATATATTAGTTCTGCAATGAATATTTCACTTTTTTTTTAAATTTCATAAACACAACATAATTATCGCACTTTAGAGAAGTATCTGCTGTGCATTGAAATATCACTTTATAATCTCACATAAAACCGCTTCGCTCTCTCCTTTGAATAGGTGAACGCCATTAGTTAGAGTCGATAGAACCTCTGGGATTCTGCCGGGCCAAAGGTATTAGGCAGTGTTTAGTTGTAGGCTGGCCTTCTGCTAGAGGCCAACATAAGCACCCCGATTGTGTGTAGTGAGTGGTGTAGACTCGAGTAGCGTACCCCTTAAAAGGATACAAAGGCAGGATGAGGATAAAACGAATCACACAAGTGATTGGTTTTCCTTCAATGTGTATTTTTTTATGTCGTGCATAAAAATATATATTCAAAAGATACATACAAACATACACATACAACGCCTCATTCCCATGGGATCTACCCCCAGAGATCGCAGTTTTCCACTTGTTACGATATATGATCGAAACATAATTCGCTAACTTCCTCAAGTTTCATAAATACTTTCAAACATGGTCTATTACATCTGGGGATTGTCCCCCTTTTTGCCGAAATAACCCTTTTATGTTAACTCGGCACTAATTAGCCTTTATAAGGTTGCAGATTATCTCTAGCGAGCCAATCTACCTATATCATCCGCGCGTGAACATGTTATCCTGTTGTATGTATTCTTTCACTGTATCTAATCGTCTGACAAACATATTATCTTTTTTAAAAAGTCTTTTGAAATCCCAATAATAACAGTCGATTATCAATTTGATAATCTCATAATTTGCTTTTGAAATGTTTGTTTGAGTTTGGAATGACAAACTATTGATGGCATCTTACCTTGTATGTAAGACCTTGTTATTTTTATCACAATAACTTTAAAACAATAAGGTCACCGTCCGCTGACGCCATATTAAAATCAAAATTAGTTTTATAAACAAAATTATTGTTTCACGGTAAATAAACTAGATGAATTTTAATGAACACCTAACAATAACACAGCATCAGAATAACACATAAAGATATAAAGCACGCTAATCACTACATAGTGTAAAACAAAGACGCTATCCGCCGTTCGTCTGTCCTGGATTTTGATGCGGTTTTTTTAATAGATAGAGTGATTCTCAAGGAAGGTTTATATGTATAATACATACATAATATTGTATAGAAACAATGCTAAATTTAGAGGTTTCTAATGTGACGTCGTAAATAAGCACTTATATTCTTTTGTAGTAGGTATATTTACATAAGCATTGTGGCTAGTATAAGCTAATCGAACCATACTCTCGCAAACGCACTGACGAGCTATTAAAGCTTAACAGGAGTAACTTGAGCGTGATGGTTAGGGCTTTGACCGGTCACTGCATGTTGAATAGACACCTTCACAACATGAAACTTAAGGACACTGACACATGCAGAGTCTGCGAACAAGAGCGTGAAACACCAATACACCTCTTGTGCTACTGTGAACCGCTGATTCACAAAAGAAACAGACACCTGGGGAAACACATCCTTGACCCAGATGAAATAAAAACAATCCGAACTGGGAACATCCTATCTTTCTTGGTCAGTGCCCAGTTAAGGAGCTACTGTAGGGCCTACATGGAACCTACACAGGAGGCTGGTCACAATAGATCTTAATAGGTCGCAGTGATGCACATCAGCCCCGACTTACATGAAATAATAATAATAATAAGTATAAGCTATTAATAAAATTAAATACTAGTCGCGGGCACTAGTTAGTATACTTATAAAAGATATACTAATGACAGACCATGACGTTTCAAGCATCTTTCAATTACAATGTACTACTGCTTACAACTAGTAAGTACATAAGGAGTGCATAAATAAATGTAAAATAAAATAAAATAGAGCGCTCTAATTTAATTTGGCGAAATTGCACCTTTATTGCCTTCCTGCGCTATTGAAAGTTTGATTCATTATACTGATCGGAATGAAAGAAGCGGGCAGGCACCTATTGGAAATGAGTTTTTTATAGGAAACGGAAAACAAGAATTTCACCGTGAAAATATATTAATGGATAAATCAACGCGTACACCTAATAAACACGGTTCTCCATCCAGTCCCGATCGTCACTGAAATATTTGAAAGGTATTGCAGGAAATTTTGCGTTCAAATGGCATTCAGCCTCCGTCTACCTTCCTTCCCCAAACACAAACGGCGCTAATTCAACAGAACATCCGATTATTACGACGCGAATAAAATCTAAGAGGAACAATTGCCAGGTTTTATTTTTTCATTGTTTGCAAAGTGCCTTGATGAGGCACCATCTCTAACAGCTAAGGGCACAGAACCTTTATGACGGAGTAATTATAAAGACAATTACGAACGATGTGCCGAAAATGGGATGTTTACAATAAAAACTCTATATTAAGTAAGTTTAAGGTGTATTATTGGATACCAAAGTTGTCGCGTATAAAAACGTATTGTCACATAACCATCTGAGCCGGCGATAGAATGATGTTCGACGACAGTCTTAGAACGACGTCTAAAAGGGTTTGCTTACCACAATACCACGACCCCAGCACGAAAAATTTGAAATAAACTGGAATTAAAAATGTTATATGAAGCGATAAATAAATCTCCTGTTTCAAAACAATTAAAACCTTTCACCTACTTATATAACTACAGTAGGTATAAGCTGTATATTGCGAAATTGAAGGGGCCGGGTATTTTATCACGTCATAAAGAGTTTTCGTTATGCGGAGATTAAAAAAAATATATATAATACTAGCTTTCTGCCCGCGGCTTCGCCCGCGTGGATTTCGGGATTGGGTGTATAGAGGGTTAAGGGTCATAGCTTTTGCCCACGGCTACATATACGCGGAAGTCGGTTTATGGTGCGAAGATTTTATCGCGCTTCCCGTGGGACTATCCGTTTTTCCGAGATAAAAAATGCCGCAAAACTCCTCAAGAATCACTCTATCTATTGATGAAAACCGCATAAAAATCTGTGCAGTAGTTTTTGAGCGAAGCCTTTATTGCGCATCCCGTGGGATCTGTCAATTTTTCCGGGATAAAAAGTAGCCTATGTTACTCGGGGAGAATGTAGCTTTCCAAAGGTGAAAGAATTTTTGAAATCGGTCCAGTAGTTTAAGCGTGAAGAGGTAACAAACAAACAAACAAACAAACAAATAAACAAACAAACAAACAAACACACTTTCGCATTTATAATATTAGTTGGGATTTTAATGAAGTGAAAAAAAAAAATACAAAACAATTTAAAACACAAATAAGAAAAAAGTCAACCCATAGCAGTAAGCCCATTAAGTAAATACACGCCAAGCAATAAATGAACACATTTCTAAGAATTCAATTGTATTAAATATTTACGACTATGAATCAGTAATTTGTTTAAAGGTCAATGAAATAAATGTTTATTGGGGTCTAGATAGCGATGTATTGTTTCGTTACGCTATTGAGGTTGGTTGCTACGCTACGAAGAGTGTTTCAAACCAGGATAGCATTGTAAACCAAACAAATCTTAGCAAATTCTACGGTTTTAAAAAGTAAAAATAAAAGTTCGCTTTAATTGAGTTTACACTGTACATAAATTAAGGTAAATTAATACTTGAAGGAACGTCTTAAAACGAAAGTCATACCTTTCAGGATAAAATAATATAAGCGATTTGCCTTTGTTCCTCAATAGACTAATTAGATTGTTATGCATTTGCCTCAAGAGAACATTAACAAGAAGCTTAACAATGTCTGAATATAATTTTCCCCTTATTCCGTTCGCTGTTTAACGAAACCTACTCACATCGCAAGTGCTTATGAAACACGAATAAAACCCCCGACACGATGCTCGGCGATTATTATTTTTATTTACTAGGATTATATTAGCTTTGAAATGAAATGAGTGAATTCAAAAAAGCCGGAACGCTCTTTTGACGTGAGCTCTACGCTTTAATGAATTGATTTCAGACTACTGCGAATGCTTATTTGCAAAGCGATCTTGTGTACACAAAAGGTCGCAGTAATAAAAGCAACTACCCGTCTTTGCAACGCGCAAGTGGAATTATTTTCACGTAATAACTCTTTTATATTTGATTTGCTATTCGGAAATATTTGTAGCAAAAGCGGTCGCATAGATTTTGATTTATATAATATTGGGTTTACAATTAATACATCATATGCGATAAAGGTCCATAGTCACATGATAAATAATTGACAGAATGTCCTTTTTTTAGATGACTTGTTGTTTATTGTGTAGGAATCTTCCTTATATTCCAATACACACACAAAAAATTAATTATTATTTATTTAAATTATAATATACAAATATTTATAATTATTTATATTATATAGTATATTATGCTGACCCGGAGCGGGCCATATAAATAATTTTTAAGTAATTTCTAGAAAAAATGTTAAGGGTGGATATCCATTATCACTAAGGGGTATGAAAAATAGATGTCGGCCAATTCTCAATATGCTCACAAAATTTCATGAGGACCGGTCTGAGTACGGAGCGGCCAGGTTACGCCCGCCCTGAAATTGCCGCCGCCCGCCGTCCAAAATGACTGTTATGAAACATGAATTCTAACAAAGAAATTTCGCTTTCTTTTTTGTTAGTGAAGTAATTTAGTATCTACGATAGGTTAAATTGTAACATAGAATATCAAATTTTAACATCTTGACGATGAATTGTATGTGTGTTAACTATTAACGTATAAGTGTTATTCGTTCAAGCCTCATATTCATCAGTGCATTATATTGTATTCATCAATCAAGTCAATCAAATTTATCTTTAAATTATTGCATTTATTTTTGCATTTATTATTAATACATATGTATTATATTAATAATTGTGCATTACATGTATTATTTACACCAGTTAGCCAGCTCAAAGTAAGCTCTGTAAAGCTTGTGTTATACATATATAAATATATTCGATAGAAATATATATTAACGACTAAGATACAAATACTCGCATTCATCTCATCAAACGAAGCATACTTTTAAGTTGCATGCCAAAAAGTATCTACTTGAGTTGCAGAAAGGAAAACCCTATGATTAATTACGTACCTCCAATTATTATTTGGAAACAGCTACAGCGAGTACAAAAACGCATGTACACGTTTCTGTTTTTTTTTTTCCATTCCTAAAAATATTTTTTTAATTTTATTAATTTTTTCCTTCCAAATAGCCTAAAAGCATATTTATTTGGGTCGCAGTTGCAATAGTATTAGTTTATTTTGCAATACTTACTTGTCTGTCATCTAAGCTGTTCAATTGCTGCTTGTTTTTACTGTGTCCATCTTAGGTATAATGTAATGTAATGTGTTGTGTCCCATATTTTTTATATTTTTTATGGTTTTGCATGTTCAGAGTAATATAAATATTGTATCAGTCCTATTATTTAATGCACAGATCAAATTAATGAATGTAAAACACAAACAAATTTATTCATTTTATGCAATGTAAGCACACTTTTTCTCTTTGACACAGATCTAAATGTCAATCACAGAATAAATTGTTTTTTTTTTTATTTCATGCCGTGGCTATTTGTCTTTTGAGTTTATTACACAGATTATACAGTAGATCTGGCATAGACCGCGTATTTATAATTGTCATTAAGAATTGTTTTCAGGTGCCTGATGTCACCACTGTGGCAAGCAGAATACCAGTGCAGCAGGCTACGCTTGCTGCTTACACTGAGCTTGCCACAATTTTGGTATCACGCATCGGTATTTTCCTTATTGTTTGTTTTTGTCATTGTTGTTACCTCTTCCGTTGTGTGGTCCAAAATAAATGTATTTCTTTCTTTCTTTTCTTTCATCTACAAACAGATCGAGATTTGAACCCGGGACCTCAGATATGGCGGCACAAATCGATAGTGTACAACCTCGACTACAGTGGTGTACGGGTCCGAGACCACAGGGCCATCGACGCTCCTATATATCTATTTTTATTAAAATAAATTCTATATATGATTTATAAATGTATATCCATCCGTTACCTTAGATCACGTAACACAAGCCTTAATTTTAGTGTCTCTATGTGGGTGCCATCGCACTGTGACCCTGAATAGACAATTTTGTGCCAAAGTGCTATTTTGTACTAATCAATTAATTAATTGATTGGTTTAAAAAAAAATGTGTATTACATTAGACCTTCTTTAATCCGGCACTGGGTTAATCCGTCACTCCATTAATCCGGCGCTTTCGGATGGGCGTGATGAGGGAATCATGTTGAGACATGATGCATACTTGTATAAGTAAACAAATGCCGATCGGCCAAGAAGCAAAGGAAAATTGTCTGTTTACTCCAATAGAATAATCCACCAGAACTGTAAGTCTTGGTATGCTTATGTTTCTGCTTACAATAGGCCTAAGACGCCTAAAAAATACGTTTTAAAATACATAATGTATTTTAAGACGTATTTTTTTAAAAAGAGAAAATTAAACTCTTTGTGTCTGTAATTCAATACATATGTACTTTTTACTTAAAACTTGAAAATAAAACTCGACTTCTTTTGTACTTTTTGTTTATTTTTATGTATGTACATATATGCACCATAATTTTCCAGTAATCCGGCGTTTTCATTAATCCGGCACAACGCTAGTCTGATATCATTTGGAATAACGAGAGTCTACTGTATTTGTGCGAACCTCATTCCCAATCAGCTAGACAAATGTTATTATGTTACATCAGACTTGATCTGACAAATCGCATTAAACTAGTAAACTATGCACTCGTATTAGTGTATAAACTTAAAAGCGACCCTAGATCAATGCCGGATTTAATTAGAATCTGAAACGTGACTGTGTTTCAATCAGAGTGAATCAATACACATTATTAGCACATCCCTTTGCTTTAGCTCTCTCTGTGGGGGCAATTTCGTAGTCGATTCAATGCACTTGCGCGAACACTTAGTTTGCAGTACATTACTGACTGCTCAGTTTCGGCATTGATAAACTTACCACTCCGCATTGTAAATCAATCTACGGTTACGAAACTGTTATGGATTGTACGACTGTGTTATGGTTTTCAGAGTAGCCTAGTTAATCTGTCGTTAATACGTCCTGCCTTTGATCGGAGTATATCGAGTATACTATTGAAATGTAGCGGTAATCCCTGTACAAAGCAGTGTCCTTTGGAATGACAGATACATTCTAATAACTTGTGAATGCAATATCTGTATATTAACTGTTGTATTCATATATTGTCATTTTCATAGTTTCGTTGCCCTATGCAATTACTTTGAAACAAACTGAGAATATAGTAATGTATTTAAGAAAATAGATATGAAGTTTAGTATATAGGTTAATCTTTTATCGGGTCGCCGGCGGGCGCGAGGAAGTCGCGCGGTCGCCGTAGCGACCCGGGATGGACCACGCCCCTTCCGTGGCCGGGGGGCGTCGTCGGTGGAGGGGACCGGGGGAGGTGGTAGCTTCCCCCGAGGAGGGCTCCCCTCTAGAGAGGGGAGCGGAGGCTGGGGGTTCCCGGAAGTGGCCTTTGTGTTCCCGGGGGCTCCCTACATGCCTGAGGAAGGCCATCCCTGAGGTTTTTAGTGGGTAGGCCTCCCCCTTCTGGGGAGGAGAGCCCCACATAACCCCGGCTCGCCACAGCCGGGGTATGCAATTTAATGCATTTTCCCCCGGGGAGAAAAAAAAAAAAAAGAAAACAAAAAAAAAAATGTAAGGTCCCCGCAGATATGTATAATTATGTAGGATAATATAATATGATAGAGAAAAAAACTGTAATTTCACACATTATGTCACAAATCGGCAGCTCGAACTTTGATTAATATTGGGGTTCTATATTTAGTCTGACATGAACTAAAATAAATTCTTAAAAGCATCGGTGTATACCAGTAGTATTTGATATTGATGTAAATTGTAGTAAAGTGGATCGTATTTATAATTTTTAATTTTATATCAAATGCCTGAAAATAATGTCCCACTTACAAATATCTATGTTTTTTTTTTTATTCCATACGGTGGCAGACGAGCAAATGGCCCACCTGATGGTAAGTGGTAACCATCGCTCATGGACATCTGCAGTGCCAGGGGCACAGCTGAGCCGCTGCCTACCTGGAGAGAAATACTCTTTTTAAGCCTCGTTTGAAGTTAAACATATGGTAGCGCTCAGGAAACATCGCAGCTGGGAGCTCATTCCAGAGTTTGCATGTACGCGGAAGGAATGTCGGTTTTTTGACTGAAAAAGATATAATGTAGTTTTGACAGTGTTTAGGCAATGACATAATGAGACTCAGTGGTGTTGATATAGTCTGGTTTATTGAGTTAAAATATAGAACTTATATACATGCATGCCTTAACTTATCTGCTGCTACGTGATTATTATCTTAATACGTGCAGTTATGCGGTCGCTACATAGTAACTAATTAAGTACTATTTATTATTATTTGTTAAGATAACCGCTCAGAATATAAAAAGAAATTCGTTTCTCATATATACACCAATTAGTCTAGACCACGGATGGGCAACTACGGCTCTTCTTCTATTTATGTGTGGCTCCCGCCAAATTTATCCAATTTCTGCTTTTTGTACTACTATATTTATACTACCAAGAATTGGCCGAAAGAATTCATTAATTTAATAGTAATAATAAATTACATTAATTTTCTTTTTGTTTCTAAAGCCACGTTCAAAAACAAACAATTTATTGTACAATAAATTGTATCACATACTTGATTTAAACAATACTACAACAATATAAAAAATACAAATTTATTGCACAATAAATTGCATAATGTAAAACTGACATTTCTCAGTTTAGTTTACTCAGGATATTTATAGTTTTTAAAATTATAACATAAATATATAAACATCATTATTTGTTTTTATTCGAGCGGATTAGAAGGATCCCCCCCTCCCTCTCTCTGTGGTTCTCATATATCATGAAAAATCTAAAATTTGACTCTCCTTAATTCAACTTTGCCCACCCCTGGTCTAGACCAAAGTATTTTAAAATGTTCGCAAACAAAAAAGCGGGTGGCTATGGATATATTTTTGTAAATGCCTTCATATTTTCAGCAAATATCAGTTTCACATGAATGCGCGCTGTGTGGGCGGCTCAGTCCAGCCAATGACGTGAAAACATTTGAAATATATACGATTAACGCTTTAACCGGTCTTGCGTATCGGTCGAGGATTTTACTTACAATTTTTGTTGTTATACAAATATTATGTATATTGTTATTTTGAATGTTTATTAAGGTAATACTACACTGTTAGTTGGATTAGACAAGATTATAAAAACGTCCCAATCTTAGTTCGTAGTTGACTGGATAGTATGCCAATTTGAAGGTGTCGCCATTTTATTTAAAGCAGATGATATTGTTTATATGGCCAAGTGGTTTTCGGGACCCAGGTCTAAATTTTGGATATGTTGTTCTCTTGGTCGTGCTGAGCAAAAAATGTAATAGTCGCAAAAAAAGTTAACGACTCAATTTCCCGCTAGAGGGCTCTGAATTCTGTATTAGAAAATCGTGGATTTCGGCAGGATCAGCTGATTTTTGGATATGATATTCTCCTTGACGAGCTGATTCATACAGAATAACTCTTAGAAAAAGTTAGTGACGTCTTTTCCCACTAGGGGGCTCTGAAGTCTTAATTAGAATGCTCTCACCTCTGGGCTGGAGCCCCCAAATATCAACTCGACCCTCTTGACTCCCTGCAAAGGCGTGCTTTCCGTATCATAGGTGATCTCAATATTACGGCCTCAACAGAGACCTTGGAGCAGCGGAGAGACTTTGGCTCTCTGTGTGTTCTTTATAGGCTCTTTAACGGAGAGTGCTCCGAGGAACTATTTGCAATGGTGCCTTTGTCACCTTTTTACCATCGCACCACCCGCCACCGCAGTAGAGTTCAGCCATATCACCTGGAACCGATCTTGTCTAGTACAGTTCGGTTTCAGCGTTCATTCCTTCCGCGTACATGCATACTCTGGATTGATCTCCCAGCTGCGGTGTTTCCTGAGCGCTACGATATGTCTAACTTCAAACGAGGCTTAAAAAGAGTATTACTCTCCAGGTAGGCAGCGGCTCAGCTGTGCCCCTGGCACTGCAGATGTCCATGAGCGATGGTTACCACTTACCATCTGGTGGGCCATTTGCTCGTCTGCTACCGTACGGAATAAAAAAAAAACAAAATAATGGTTTTCGGCAGAGCGACGACTTATTGTCATATTTCCAATTTTCACAATTCACGGAATATCTTTATAAATTGTACCTTATGTGTTACGAGTATTCTGATGTATCAAGTATAAGTATTATTTTAAGATTTCATTAAAATCCATTCAACAGGTTTATATGAAATAGTAACAAACATCCATCCATACTTACAGACTTTCGCGTTTTTAAGTTCAAGTTCTTTATTAAGTAATAGGTTTCTGCCCGCGGCTTCGCTCGCATGGTTCTATTGAGGGTTAAGGGTCATAGCTTTTGCCCACGGCTACATATGCGCGGAAGTCGGTTTATGGCGCGAAGGTTTTATCGCGCTTCCCGTGGGACTATCCGTTTTTCCGAGATATAAATACCGCAAAACCTTGCTCAAGAATCGCTCTATCTATTAATGAAAACCGCATGAAAATCTGTGCAGTAGTTTTGGAGCGAAGCCTTTATTGCGCATCCCGTGGGATATGTCGATTTTGCCGGGATAAAAAGTAACCTATGTTACTCGGGGATAATGTAGCTTTCCAAAGGTGAAAGAATTTTTGAAATCGATCCAGTAGTTTCGGAGCCTATTCATTACAAACAAACAAATCTTTCCTCTTTATACTATTAGTATAGACAAGGTATAAGGTACAATACAGATGTTGAATAACAGAGAATAACTTATCCTACCTTTTCAGGCGTGTACACACTTAATAATAACTTAAATAATTACTAATTGCCTACGACTAATCTATAAACTTTTGAATCCACTGTTTGTTAAATATAAAACGATTTGACACTATTTCCAAATTGTCAGGTAGCTTAAACGCGCCTTATGAAAATTGTTACGTGAAATCAATTTTAATTTTGCATTTGGCTTGTACATTTGTGCTTATATGTGGAGCGTGAATTTCGATTTGATATTACATTATTCTCTACTTCAACAATCCCCCGCTGCAGAGCTCTGCAGCGGATAATGGCCATACGGATCGTACGAGGCTACCGTACAATCTCGTACGAGGCGGCGACGGTTCTGGGACACTCCCCCCCATTCGACATCCTGGCCGACATGTACGCGGCGACGTATGCGTCGCGGCGTGTCGACCGGGGGGGCGGTGGGGGGAGCGCCCTGGAACCCGCGCGCGAAGTGCCTAAGCGGGAGTGGCACCGACGGATTGTGGCGGCCTGGCGTGCGCAGCTCGAATTACGAATCTGCGCGCGCCAGCGGGCCGTCGGTGCCGTACTCCCGCACCTCGAAGCTTGGCTCCACGGGAAGGAGGAGGTCACCTACCGATTGACTCAGATACTCACCGGGCACGGCTGCTTCGGTGAGTATCTGTGTCAAATAGGACGGCAGGGATCGACACATTGTCACCACTGCGCATCCGACCTCGACTCGGCCCAGCACATGCTGGCGGAGTGCCCCGCGTGGGCCTCCGAGCGCCGAGTCTTGGTCGCAGAGATCGGGCGAGATCTGTCTCCGCCGGCATTGATTGCGGCAATGCTGGCGGACGAGGGAGGTTGGAGGGCTGTGGCCTCCTTCTGTGAAGCAGTGATGCTCCAGAAGGAGGCCGCCGAGCGGGGTCGGGAGATGGCCGATCCCGCTCGAAGAAGGCGGCGCCGGGCTCGGTAGCACAGCTGCGGCGCCGCCGCGGGTCGCCGGCGGGCGCGAGGAAGTCGCGACTGCTACGGCGACCCGGGATGGACCTCGCCCCTTCCGTGACCGGGGGGCGTCGTCAGTGGAGGAGACCGGAGGTGGTAGTGCCTCCCCCGAGGAGGGCTCTTCTCTAGGCAGGGGAGCGAAGGCTGGGGGTTCCCGGAAGTGGCTTGATGTTCCCGGGGGCTCCCTACATGCCTGAGGAAGGCCATCCCTGAGGTTTTTAATGGGTAGGCCTCCCCCTTCTGGGGAGGAGAGCCCCACATAACCCCGGCTCGCCACAGCCGGGGTATGCAATTTAATGCATTTACCTCAGGGGAACAAAAAAAAAATAGCACTGAATTCAACAAATAGGTATTTGAAAATTAGTCGACTTTGTATGCCAGCTTAGAAGAACGAACAAAAGGCCTTACCGTGCTAGCTTAGAACATGTTTCAAACAATATTGCAACAGAGACACGTTAGGCGCCAGCTCGCTTGCTACGGTTTTATTACTGGAGAGATCGTGGTAAGCCTACAGCACGTCGTAAAACTGCAGCCACACTTCTACAGTTTGGACTGTAAGTGTATTTTGGTTAAAGTAGCGAACGTGGAGGGCGCTGGACTAACTGCGTGCGTGGACACCGGCTCATATCCCGAAAGCCTCGTCTTAATTAGCGGCGTCGTAGCTGGCGCCCGAACCTTCACTTGCACAGACGGTAAATTTTGTTCTACGTACTTGACACTTATCGTCATATTTTGGACTATTCACACAATTCTTACTAATATTATTAACGGGAAGGTTTGGACTTACAAATCTTTTAGGTGAAAGAGTAATAAAGAGTGTAAAATAAATATTAAAAAAATAATACCTCCTTGATTCTGTCTTTGGTCTCTGATTGGTATTTCAGATTCCTTCGAACCAAAGGCGATTATTTTTAATAACAAACTCGTCTATTTTTTCGCTTTAGCTCATCTTTGCTTAATTTCTGATTTTAAATCAACAAATCTCATCTACAATTTATTTAACCGATTTATTAAGTTTAACTTATTACTTATTTATTTATTTAATTGGTCTAATGGAATGATAACTTCAGACACAATTTACCAGTTTCTGACTCCATTCAGCTCGAATATTTAAACATATATTAATACAAATAATCTCTGTTTACTTTTAGTTTCTTAGCCGTCTCTAGTTAGTTAGAAATGTTCGCGTGAGCATTCCAGGTTGACCCACAGTCAAGCAAAATCGAAGACAGAAACATCGCGGTGCGGTACACGGGTTTACTGCGGTGCGAAGTAGTAAAAAAAATATTTGTATAAGTATTACCTTAAAAGGAAATTATTGCAAAGATCGCGGAAAAGGCAGCTACAGGTCGAGTAAGACTTTGAAGGACGAGTTACTGTCAAGTACTTCAATTAAACGAGACTAACGCAATTGCAATTTCCGCCGAAGCATATGTATAGTATTTATGTAGAAATAATGCAACGAAATATAATAATTCTTGCACAAATAACAAGATTAATTAATATTAAATTTACATTTGCCATATTGGGCATTACTAAACGAGAATGTTATTGTGTGGCGAGGCACATTTACAAAGAGCACGCTGAAATGAATTTTCATATGAATTTCGCGGAGCGTCGAAATTCAAAATTCTCTGCCAATGAGTATGTAGGTATTATCCGGTTTCCGATAATACCATACTTCGCACATTCTATTTTCGAAATCAATAATTTCGAAAATGGAATGAGTAAATATAATTAATCAACATAATAGTAATTCATTCAGATACATTCGGAGATACACTGATATTTGCTCTGAGACAATCTATGTTGTACAAGATTGAAATAGTAACAACCTTCTTCGAACAACGTTTGCCTTTTTTTATATGGGGGTGGAATGTGCACAATACCTGATAGCTAGTCATCAGGCGTATGTAAGACTCTTCCCGTAGGGCATACCCACTAAACCACTCCGATGTCCATCTTGTCCTTAGTACGGACAATCCAGGGACTGTGGAACCCAATTTATCCGGATCGCTTTAGGATGACCCGACCAGTTAGGGCCAGTTCTAAACGCCTATGGAGGATATACGTTACCGCCTTGTAAAATTGTATAGAAACCAATCTTGTGATAGCTTTGACCACAAACCAAAAACTACTGTATTTTTTTTATGAAATTATTAACCTCACTAAAGCTAAAGATGACAGACAACACTCCAACAACAGATCGTCCACGTCATAAATCAGAATTGTGTTTGAAACGAACTTGCTAAAAGATCGAGCGAGAGACAAGGCGGCCATCTTTTTGCGCGAATCGGGAAACGCCGCGGCAATTTGTCATCTGCCCGTGAACAAGACGAATCGTATCCTACGCCACTCGTTTGGGGAATCGGAATTATTTCCATTCCAACACGAGGCGACGCGTAAATTAAATAATAATGCTCGTTGCGTAAACATTAGCTAGAACCGAATGAATTATTTAATCTACGAAAGGTTCGAATGTTTCGTAAACGCTAATCGGTTACTATCCAAATACTATATCACTCTCCTAGTAATATCAATAACGCGAAAGTTTGTATGTATGTTCGATCATCCCCGGATGCCCGTCGTAAGAGGTTAGGGGGGAAGGTAGCAATTTCACTCCTGCCCGAGAAGGGCTCCCCTAGCTCACCAAGGGGAGCGAAGGCCGGGGATCCTCCGATGCAATACTCGATCCTGAGGGCCCCCTACAACGCCTGAGGTCGGCCATCGCTGAGGTTTTTAGTGGGTAGGCCTCCCCCTTCTGCAGAGGAGAGCCCCACAAAACCACCGGCTCTCCGCAGCCGGGATATGCAATTCAATGCATTTTCCTCAGCGGACCAAAAAAAAGGTATGTATGTTCTATGATATTTTTTTTCTATGGAAGTTATAATAATATATATACACAGTTAAGAACCAGCCGGGGGATATTACAAAATAGCGCTGTATCATATCGTTATGTAAATTTAAAACGCTAGCAACAATCGTCCGCATTCGTAACTGTGAAGGAATTCTCGTATCTTCAAAGCAAGATTCTCCTGCGACGAAATTATTAAATTGATATTGACCACCATCCCAGTTTTTATAGTGACCAACTTTTCTCGGCTTAACAAGCTAATTAGGCTGCGAACGCTTTAAATCCATCTCCGATATAAATAGCGTTTATTCGAATCGCTAAGGAGCCAGAGTTATATGACAATGAGTTCAATTGAATCAGTAGTCAAGTAAGCCATGCCAATTCGCCTGGAACACTGCACTTACGAACGGCTACTTTAACGAACGAATTAAAAAAAATCTATTGGCTGCGTTGCATAGTTGGGTTACATAGATTCTCAATTCAAAATTGCAAACAATGCTGTTTTATGAATATTAAATGCAAAGCTTTAAAAGCGAATATGATAAGTGAACAATAGGATATGTTAAGGACTGCAGGGCAATTACATGTCGCGTCAGGTAACTGGGGTTAAATACTATAAATAAAAGGAATTTCTAAGATGGGATGCTGATTAGTAACAATTTATTTGACATTTTTTTTTTGGAGGGACCTATGCTGAAGCCGCAGATGGCTATATTCAGCTTTACCTTGAGTGTGGTTGTGGAAGAGCAGGAACGGAAATGCGCCTTGCCTGCGAGGGACTCCGGCGCCGTTTCGGGGTCGTTAGGGTCGAACAAAAAGAGAGTGGAAGCAAATTGAGCGCATGTCTACTAGCTCGAACGCTCAAGATCGCCATGTAGTGGATTGCGAGAACCTTTTTTTTTTTTGTTTCCCTGAGGAAAATGCATTAAATTGCATACCCCGGCTGTGGCGAGCCGGCGGTTATGTGGGGCTCTCCTCCCCAGAAGGGGGAGGCCTACCCACTAAAAACCTCAGGGATGGCCTTCCTCAGGCATGAAGGGAGCCCCCGGGAACTTACCAAGCTACTTCCGGGAACCCCCAGCCTTCGCTCCCCCGTCGATACAGGGGAGCCCTCCTCGGGGGTGGCTACACTACCTCCCCCGGTCTCCTCCACCGACGACGCCCCCCGGCCACGGAAGGGGCGTGGTCCATCCCGGGTCGCCGTAGCGGTCGCGACTAACTCGCGCCCGCCGGCGACCCGGAGAGCGAGAACCTACCAGGTAGGTGACGGTACCGGGTATCTGTTTGACGGGGTTTACAAGACTAAATACTACCAAAAAAGTGACATACAAAACTGTTAGTAACAGGAGCCTTATTAAATTTCGTCCGCGTCTTTGCTGTTAGTATAGTAGAGGTGAGCGAGTAGGTCACCTCTGTTTCTTTGCTATTTCTATTCAGTAACCGGAGGGAGATTTAATGCCTGGGTAGTTTGCTTGGGTATCTCCTGGTAAGTGGTTACAATCCTATATCTGTCTAAAACCTCCTAAAACCACAGTGTACGCTACCAACATGTGACATAAAATATACATTTTTTTTTTCTTCAGGAGAGGAAGGGTAACAATCCGTCACAAGGGGCACGAAACGTGCCCTGGATACCCCCGCAACGGCAAGTGTTACGGAGGTTATGTTGGACTCCAGACGACCGGAGCGGTCCGACCGTGTGACCTACCAACTAAACTCAGCCTAGCCTTGGCCCTAAGGGCCCTACAGCTTGAATGGAAACATAAAAACGCAGTACACAGTAATTTCGATGCCTATCTTTCCTCCACCCAGTAGCATAGCAATGCTGTTTGCTTATCTCCTATTTTATAATAGAAATAGGTAAGATGAACACCAAATGGCACTAAAACATCGAACCTGGTATCCGTGGTCTCAATTTGGTTTTTGCAGTAGTAGAAACCTTAAGAGTGGGTGGCCCTAGCGATGGGCCGAGTCGACTTTTTGGTAACTCGAGTAACTCGAGTTGACCCGGTTACCAACTCGGGCTGCAACTCGAGTTGACTCGACTCGGTCTGCCTTAAGATCCGTCGCGTCGCCGCGTCGTCTCTCCCCGTCAATATAAGCCAGTAGGGTCACTAGGAGATTTGAGATATTGATTGAGAGATTGAGGTATTTTTTTTCTTGATGGCAATACATAATCAAGATTTTTTTTTTTAAATATTTTATAAAACCCTCATTTTCAACAATTTGTAGGGGTTGCATATCGATAGTTATTACATCTAGTAAGGCTTCATCACATGCTTTTTGGTTTATTTTATAAGGAGCAGTTAAGCGCATCTGTCGCGCCCGCTTTGGAGGTGGCTGAAGAGGCTCAGGAACAGAACCGCCAGCGGCATTATTCTGCTCCCGATTCTCCGACGCGAGCTGGCTATCTCAAATTCTGACTAACCGTCTGATAAAAAACCAACAACGAGAACTATCTCTTTCTCTCGCGGCTCGGTAGTTCGGTCTTCGGGCAGATTCGGGCTCGCTCGGAGTCGTTCGGAGCTCGTGACTCGCGGGCTAGACGGCCGGGCAGCCCGGCCCGGCCTAGCTTCGGGCCGCCAACTCGAACGCACCGCTCGCCACAGTCGCCACTCGCAGCGCTCGTTCTTCGAGTCAACTTGGGTTGCAGATATTTTAACTCGGGCTGACTCGCTTACGGTCTAGCCCGAGTTACTTGAGTTAAATAACTCGAGTCGTCCATCGCTAGGTGGCCCCGCTAATGAGGCTACGCCAGCGAACTATCTACGAAGACCGCTCAAAGCATACACTGGTTTGTCATTAGTATTTATAAAGCTCGTCTTTACCAGAAGATATGGAGCTAATCCTGGAAAAAATTGCCACGAAGACTGCCTGCTGGTTTATATAAGGTCTCTACTTTATATAATAATTATTTCTTACACTTACATCAATTATTCTGACAGTCCTGTTCAATGCCTGCTATGACAAGTGCTACTTTCCGCAAGCGTGGAAGGAAGCAATTGTCATAGGCATCCCCAAACCAGGGAAACCTCTAAACGTCCCCGCGAACCACCGACCCATTAGCCTCATCAGCGCTCTAGGGAAGGTGTATGAGCGACTTATTTTAGCTCGATTAAAAGAGCATCTCTTCTCGAATAATGTCATTAGACCCGAACAATTCGGGTTCCGACCTAAGCACTCCTGCCCTCAGCAGGTGCATCGCATAGTAGAGTACGCCTTAGAAGGCTTCTACCCTAGAAAAAAGATCACAGCGGCGGTATTCTTCGACGTCGCCAAGGCCTTCGATAAAGTTTGGCACACCGGGCTCATTTATAAACTTTATAGCAGCGGCACGCCCGACCGCTTAGTTAAAATAATACAAACGTTCCTGCTTAACAGAACGTTTAAATTCAAACACGAGGGCACTCTGTCCTCGTCGCGATTCATCCAAGCAGGGGTCCCTCAAGGCTCCACGCTCTCACCTACACTCTACACAGTCTATACGACTGACATCCGACACCTCCGAAAGGTGTCGAGTTAGCTTTATTTGCGGACGATACCGCACTTTACAGTAAAGGTACATGCCTCGCGCACACTACGAAGCGTGTGCAGCGGGCGGTGGATGAGCTGGCAGACTGGTTCCGTCTCTGGCGCATCGAGGTAAATCCGGACAAATCGTCCGCGATTTGCCTGGATGGCCGGAAACGGACTCGGGTAGTTCCATACGGGACCGATAACATCCGCCTGCAGGGCGCGACCATACCGTGCAGCGCTCTGTTAAATACCTAGGCGTCACCCTGGACAAACGGCTCACCTTCCGTCCGCACATTCGCAACGTAGTGAACCGCGCGAAATTTTATATGCATCGGTTAGGGAACATGTTCGGCACGAACTCCAAAATGTCCCTACGCAATAAGCGTACGCTATACAAAGTGTGCATTCGGCCGGTGATGACATACGCGTCTCCCGTGTTCGCGCACACGAATCCAAACATATTACACAGCATGCAGGTCGTGCAAAATAAATTTCTACTCCGAGCCACCGGGGCTCCTTACTATGTTCGTCGTCACGATCTCCATAGAGACGTAGACATGCCGACCGTACAACAACATCTAAAAGCATGCTCGGAGCGCTTCTTCAAAGCCGCATCCGCCCACCCCAATCCGCTCATTAAAAACGCGTCCAACTACGTTGTTTCTGACCGCATCCGCCGTCCCAAACACGTGTTAACAGACCCGCCAGACACAATAACAACTAAGCTCAACAGGCTACTTGAGGCGGCTTCTGCGTCGCCAAACTCCACGAGCACGTAAGTAGCAACCACACACCAACAACTGTGTAGTTAGCTTAGTAGTTAAGTGCATCAGCGCACACGTTATACTATTCGGACCACTCTGGCAACCGATCCCATTTAAGAGCGTACGCACTCTCCTGAGGCTACGCTGTGTGCACCGCCCCGTTCTGGAGGGCGGGAGCGTTAGTTCAAGCCGATAGGGTCCCAGGCTTTCTGCCCGACCAAAGGCTGTAGGTAGTGTTTAGTTGGTAGGCTGGCCTTCTGCTGGAGTCCAACATAACCATCCGCCGTAGACCGGTTGCGGGTGGTATCCGGTGCGAGGTCGTCCGAGCACCAGGGGGTTGTCAATAGCGACCACTGTGGTGGCGCGCCCCCTATGAGGATTCACTACCGTCCCCCGTGGGAAAAAAAAAAAAAAAAAAAAAAAAAAAAAAAAAAAAAAAAAGCCTAGCCCAAACTAAGTTTCTGACAGGCTTGTGTTATGGGAACTAGGATAACGGATAGACATACATACATTATACATATATAAATATTTTTGATAGAAATATATATTAACAACCATGACTAAGGTACAAATGCTCGCAATCATCACATAAACATCTGCTCCCACGGGGATTCGAACCTTGGACCTCAGAGATGGCGACACCTTGAAACCGGTGTGCTAACCACTCAACTACGGAGGTTGTCCAATAAATATATAGTACATATCGATGAGGGTAGTTGTAAGTTAAGAATAGTGAGACGTTTAATATGAATTAAAATTAATAAAAAAAAAATGATAGGTCTATCTATATCTGAATCCTTGGCGATGGCTCGACTAAATAGGTCGAGCTAGCTCGTGGGCGGGTGGTGGTAGAATCGCGATAGCGCAACCCGCCACCGGTATGGGCTCAGAGGACACCGGGGGGTTTTAGTGGGTAGGCCGGTCTCTCAGCTCCACGGGAAGGAGGAGGTCACCTACCGATTGACTCAGATACTCACCGGGCACGGCTGCTTTGGTGAGTATCTGTGTCGAATAGGACGGGAGGGATCGACACATTGCCACCACTGCGCATCCGACCTTGACTCGGCCCAGTACACGCTGGCGGAGTGCCCTGCGTGGGCTCTGAGCGCCGAGTCTTGGTCACAGAGATCGGGCGAGATCTGTCTCCGCCGGCATTGATTGCGGCAATGCTGGCGGACGAGGGAGGTTGGAGGGCTGTGGCCTCCTTCTGTGAAGCAGTGATGCTCCAGAAGGAGGCCGCCGAGCGGGGTCGGGAGATGGCCGATCCCGCTCGAAGAAGGCGGCGCCGGGCTCGGTAGCACAGCTGCGGCGCCGCCGCGGGTCGCCGGCGGGCGCGAGAAAGTCGCGACTGCTACGGCGACCCGAGATGGACCACGCCCCTTCCGTGGCCGGGGGGCGTCGTCGGTGGAGGAGACCGGGGGAGGTGATAGCTCCCCCGAGGAGGGCTCCCCTCTAGGCGGGGGAGCGGAGGCTGGGGGTTCCCGGAGGTGGCTTGGTGTTCCCGGGGGCTCCCTACATGCCTAAGGAAGGCCATCCCTGAGGTTTTTAGTGGGTAGGCCTCCCCCTTCTGGGGAGGAGAGCCCCACATAACCGCCGGCTCGCCACAGCCGGGGTATGCAATTTAATGCATTTTCCTCAGGGAAACAAAAAAGAAAAAAAAAAAAAGGCCGGTCTCTCAGACCGTAGAGCCCCACACAGTGCATAAGGAGCATTTCCCCCCGAAAAAGAAAAAGGTCTATCTATATCTATAAAATTGCTATTTTTCTAGCGTACATTACAAAATCAGGATGTTGTACTTTATTGTATATAATTTTATAATAGCAATTTTAATTAAATCTGATGAGGTGTATATAAAATTACACAAAGGTTTTCCTTTTCGGATTACAAACAAATTACAATGAAACTGTGAGTGTATAGTACAAACCTATTATTTATATCAATAAACAATTCAGTCTCCGTGGAAAATAACAAGGTTCAAAATGCAAATATAATAATTTAAAATGATAAATTTACTGTGTTCTCCTAGAATTCAGAGCGCATCGCAAAATTGTTCCGCGCGACAACTCGGATAACAAGCAAGATGATATGCAACAATGAACGTTATTTTCAATTTAATAAGCCTTCAACTAGGATGCACTGAACCTGATCCCCGGGAGCGCACCCTATTTCTCTGATAGGAAGAGTTGCGAACTACGCAACTAAGCCTTCAGTAAGTACGTCTGTAATATAAATAGGGTTAAAATTATACAAAAATTTTCCATGTCCACTGCAATTTTGCAAATGATATTCATCTAGAAAAGCAGTTAGATAGGTTTTTTGAATTAGAAACAATTTCTTTGCCCCGCACATTTACCAAGGAAGAAAATGAATGTGAACAACATTTCATACAAACAACAACACGTCAAGCCGATGGAAGTTTTGTTGTAAATATTCCTTTAAAACACTCTCCAGAAATATTAGGTGATTCTTATGATCAGGCTGCGAGTAGGTTTCAATCTTTAGAACGCAAATTTAAGCGAGATCCTAAATTCAAAGAAATGTATTCTGCCTTTATGCAGGAATATATTGATCTGGGGCATATGACTTTAAATAGTGAGACTTCAAACTCAGTAAAACATTCATATTTCTTGCCACACCACGGAATCATTAGAGATTCGAGTTTAACTACCAAGTTAAGAGTAGTTTTTGATGCCTCAGCCCCTACAACAACACAAATATCGTTCAACGATATTCAACGTGTAGGCCCAGTAGTACAGGATAGTTTACTAGACATTTTGATCAGGTTTCGACAACACAAGTTCATTGTCACCGCAGACTGTGAAAAAATGTATCGTTGTGTAAAGGTAGCGCCAGAACAAAGATGTTTGCAACAAGTTTTATGGCGTTTTGAACATACACAAAGGTTAGATTCTTACAAACTTAACACAGTAACATATGGAACTGCATCAGCTCCGTATCTTGCTACTCGTTGTCTTGTACAGTTAGGCAGGGAATGCACTAACAAAGTTGTAGGTGAAACAATAATTCATGATATGTACATTGATGACTATATCACAGGGTTAGATAAGGAAAACGATCTTTTACAGTTGTGTTTATGTGTCATAAATGAGCTGAAAAAGGGTCAATTTAATTTGAGAAAATGGCGATCTAACAGTGAATACATCCTAACAAATATACAACATGATGAAAATGATAGTGATATGCACAAATTAGTTCATGATAATAATGCTAAAATCTTAGGTTTGTGTTGGTCGTCCAAATCAGATACACTCCATTTTACCACCCTGAAGGATCTTCCTAGTGATAAGTTGTGTAAGAGAACTGTACTATCTGTAATAGGGCAGATTTTTGATCCACTAGGACTCGTAAATCCTTGTATTCTACCAGCAAAATTATTGCTGCAAGAACTATGGGCTACCAAAATAGCATGGGACGAACCTTTGCCCATTAAGTTTTTAGACAAATGGACACATTTTCTTACTTCTCTTGTACAGCTTAACACCATTAGCATACCAAGACATGCCTTATGTGACACACCAGTACGCTTTGAAATTCACACATTTAGTGATGCTTCTCAACATGCTTACAGTGCATGTGTTTATTTACGCTGCATCAATGTAAATAATAAAATTATTATAAATTTAGTTTTAGCAAAGAGTAAAGTAGTCCCATTAAAGGGGATGACAACACCCAGATTGGAACTTTGTGGAGCTTTATTGGCCGTTCGTTTAGCTCAAACTGTAAAAAACGCATTACGAATGAAAATACACAGCTGGCGGTTTTGGTGCGACTCCACAGTAGTTTTAGGATGGATAAGAACTCAAAAATCAAACCTTAAATTGTTTGTTTGTAATAGAATTAACGAAATTACTGATATAACTAGTGCTCAAGATTGGAGTTATGTGCCAACACACAAAAACCCAGCTGATATTGGGTCTCGAGGCAGTAATGCCACTCAATTACAGGGTTCGAATCTGTGGTGGAATGGTCCAGATTTTTTAACTCAACCTGAGACACAGTGGCCAATGCAACCTAATTATACAACTTTATTTGATTTACCTGAAACTAAAATCCAATGTACCCTTGTACATGATGAGTTAAATTTCATAAACAAATATTCAAATTATGGTAAATTACAGCGTGTGGTTGCATATTTATTACGTTTTAAACATAATTGTCTCTGTCCGAATAACAAATATAGTGGCTTTTTAAAGGTATCAGAATTAAATGCAGCTATTTTATTGTTATGTAAAATCATTCAACTTGATAAGTTTTCTAATGAATATTCCAACTTAAATAACAACATTAAAATGAAACTATCATCAATTTTAAATTTAAATCCATTTATTTCTCATGAAGAAATAATTAGAGTAGGCGGTAGATTGTCAAACTCTAATTATACAAATTCCACAAAACATCCAATATTAATTCATGCTTCGCATCATATTTCACAATTGCTTTTTAGGCACTATCATAAGTTATTATTGCATGCTGGACCTCAACTCATGCTCGCAACAATCAGACATAAATTCTGGGTGATAGGTGGTCGTAACCTTGCCAGGAAAGTAACCCATGAATGTCATACATGCTGTAGATTTGCTGGAAAATCTATCCAACCGATAATGGCTGATTTACCTAAAGACAGAATACATAGTGATTTTCCATTTAGTCATACAGCGGTTGACTATGCGGGACCGATTCTAATCGCCAACAGAAGGGGTAGGGGATGTAAACTCATAAAGTCATATATTTGCATTTTTGTGTGCCTGGTTGTGAGAGCAGTGCATGTTGAACTGGTGACTGACCTGAGTACAGAAGCTTTCATGGCAGCTTTAAATCGTTTTGTTTCACGTAGAGGTCAGCCTGATGTTTTGTACTCTGATAATGGTACAAACTTTGTAGGAGCATTTAATGAACTGTCAAAATTTTTAAAATATAAAAATAATGAGATTAGTAGATGCGCTGCAGAACAGGCAATTCGTTTCAAATTTTCCCCTGCTTACAGCCCTCATTTTAACGGGTTAGCCGAAGGTGCTGTCAAGTCAGTTAAATTTCATTTAAAAAGAGTTCTTTCATTGGCTCATTTAACTTATGAAGAAATGAATACAGTTTTGATTCAAATAGAGGGTATCCTTAATAGTCGCCCTTTAACTCCATTATCCTCAGATCCTAATGACTTAATTCCGTTGACTCCCATGCATTTCCTTATTGGACGAACTATGACACTTTTACCTAGTAATGATACTCAGATTGATCTCCAAAAGGAAAATAGAATTTGCACATTGCCTCGATATCAGCGAGCTCGTGCTCTCGCTGCCCATTTTTGGAAGAGATATACAAATGAATTCCTTTCAGAATTGCAGAAACGAGCAAAATGGCTTCGCAGCAATGGTGAACTGCACAACGGAGACATGGTGGCTGTGAAGGATGATCGTCTCCCACCCAATCGATGGCTGCTAGGTCGCATTATCCAGCTGCATCCAAGCCCGGATGGCATATGCAGAGTTGCTGATGTGAAGACCACGTCAGGAATCCTGAGACGAGCCTACAATCGACTATGCCTGTTACCTGTATCTTTGGACCATGCTGTTCCAACACGGGGAGCCTGTTAACGCCTATGAACGCGCCGGGAGCCGCTCGAGTGAAGAAGCGTGAATGCAGCCAACCCTACCTGCGAACGTGTCTATATAAACTCTTAAGATGGCGGATTTTTTCTCTTTGCCAACGGGTCACCTACTACAGCGCACGGAGGCGCGCCTCCGTCCCCCCCCCCCATACAAAGAAGATCGTTCGTATCATAAATTATTGTAAATTGCGAAGTAAAATCATCAACCGCAAGATTTTTCTTTTCTTTTCAACCACATCTAGTAGAAGAATCCCCAACAGTACATTATAACTATGGAAATTTTTTGAATTCGTAATTAGTCAGCTATTTGTCACACACATACTTCTTAGTGCAATATTAAAAGTTATATGATTTTCTCATGGATGCCATTGTCAGAACAGAACTAAATTGCAATGGCCTAACACGAGAAGTACCAACTTTCACATAATAAAATAACCAAAATCGGTTCATCTAGGGCAATTGACAACTTCTTCTTTAAAGAAATGGGGCTATGGTGGAAGATGTCCAACACTTGTTGGTGGAATGTGTCCGTTATCAAGATGCAAGGTTTAATTAACAGATTAAAAATTAATATTATGGATGTTGGTATGTTCCACAGTATTTTGGCCCAGTCAACTTCCAAAGAGGTCCATGTTATACAATACAATATACTGTGCCCGCCGCGACTACCTTGAGATTAACTGTGATTTTGTATGATAATGTATATGTTCCGATAGGACTGACACATCCATTTGGATAAAAGTCGTTTTAAACTAAATAGAAAAAAAATGGGGCTATGGTACTCGGGCCGTAAAAATTATTCAAAAATAGACTTCCAATTTCGTAATCGCGAACGTTACATGCATAATACACTCACAGGCATATTTAACCGCCCACCGTTATTTCTCGTCACCCTGTTTGTTTTATTTAGCTTATGCACTCTTTTATTTTTTGTCAAGTGGGTACTTCAGCAATAAAATAAACATGTATACCCTCATTTTGTTGCATAAGATTGTGTCACTGAATCATTTTTCGAATTTAGTCATTGTTAGATATTATTAGCGTTGCGTCACAGAATAATCAATCCTTGTTTCTTTTTGCCGTAATGGATCAATATTATTCAATTTGACTTTAAAGTGATTGTTCATCGTATTTAAATCTAAAAAATGCCGCTGGATGCGACTGGTGCAGCCAGTGCAGTGGCTTTGGCCGATGCTGGGTACAGTCAACGTCGCATCGCTCGTACACTCGGTGTACCTCGAACCACGGTACGGGATGCTATCAGACGATTTCGGGAGACTGGTTCGTACACCCGGAGACCAGGTCAAGGTCGACATCGCTGCACTTCAGCTCGAAATGACAGGTTCGTTGTCAGTAATGTCCTAAGAAATCGGTTTTGCCCCGCTACTGAAGCTCGTACGTGGCTTTTTGAGGTGAGAAATGTGAGTGTTAGTGAACGTACAATAAGACGAAGACTGGCAGAAAGAAATCTGAGAGCTTTTCGCCCAGCTCGAGTGCCAGAACTACTCCCTCAGCATCGTAGAGCTAGACTTAGTTTTGCGAGAGAACATGCTGACTGGACTATGGAGGAATGGAAGGACGTACTGTTTTCAGATGAAAGTAGAATAGCCTTAAGAGGTCCAGATGGACGTCAGCGTGTCTACAGGCGCCAGAATGAAAGGTTTGCTCCATGCGCTATAACCGAAACAGTGGGTTACCAAGGAGGGTCCATAATGGTTTGAGGAGGTATCTCTTACGAGGCTCGTACCGATCTTGTTGTGTTTGACAGAGGCAGTGTGAACGCTCAAAGGTACGTGGAGGAAGTTCTTCAAGAACATGTCGTACCTTTCGCGCCATTTATTAGACATATCTTCAGACAAATGCATGACAATGCACGTTGCCATACGGCAAGATCAGTCACTGATTATCTTAATGAGGTCGGGATTCAAGTTCTACCTTGGCCTGCACGCAGTCCCGACCTCAATCCAATTGAACACATTTGGGACAAGCTAAAAAGACGCATACGAGCAAGAGTACCAGCACCTACGACCTTGAGGGAGCTCTAGACGGCTGCGATAGAGGAGTGGCACAATATTCCCCAATCGGACATCCAGGACATTATGGATGGATTACCAAACCGGCTCCAAGAAGTCATTAGAGCCCGTAGCGGCAACACCCATTATTAAAATTTTATGAAAAAGATTTAAACCATGTTTTTTTTTCAAAATTTAAAGTTACCAATTTTTGACATAATTTCGTTCTAAATCGTTTTCTTTTGTGTACTCGTGATTTAAGTGTTCTTGTCTTTAAGTTTACCTTGATGATTGTTTTCAACTTATCATCCCATGAAATTTGGGCTAAAATCCTGAATTTCCGCAAATTCAACGAAAAACGAGGTGGGCGGTTAATTGTGTCTGTGAGTTTATTTCCCAAACTGAAATATTACCTTAATATTATAACGTATATTTTTGATTATTTTAACAAGTCTAGAAAACCCATATACATATATAATTGTAATTGTCAAGAGCATATAAAACTGTTCAGTTTTAATCAAATAATTAAAATAAACAGACACACAGCATATATGTATAAAATTTGTGATCGAAACAACGAGAGTGTTGTTCTGCACCCCTCACACATCGACTCGTCAAACACTCCTTCAGGCCTTCACACATCAAACAAGTGTCCAATTCAGTTATTGGCACTAAGCCCTCGTGGTATTTAATCAAAGTATGCTTAGCCTTTGGAATAATATGAATGTCTGCGTTTTAATTTAACACTTTAAACATTCATAATAATCTAAACAAAATGAATGGATAAGAAAAAACAATTTAAAATACTCTTGTAAAAGAAGTTTATTATATAGTTAAGGATTACTTAAATAATAACCATGCTTATGTTTAATTTTAATAACTTAATAGATACGTCCTCAAGTTTGGATTATAGTAAATAACATAATGAAACTCTATAGTTTCATGTTATTTACTAGATATAAGGTGAAATTGTTTAAACTTATACAGGAAGTTGGGTTTAAACTATTAATCTGAGGCCAGCTTCTAATTGACGATTCTGTAATAATACAGATACATAAAAAATATAGACTTATGAGCCAATAGTGCACGCTTCAGAGATGCGAATGTTGCGATGGATGTGTGGGGTTACAAGAATGGACAAGATCAAGAATGAGTATATAAGAGGAAGTTTGAAAGTAGCGCCAGTGACTGAGAAGGTAAGGAGCAGTAGGTTAGCATGGTTTGGGCATGTAATGAGGAGGGATGAAAGCCATATAACAAGAAGAATGATGGATATGAATATAGATGGACCTAGGATGAGAGGTAGACCAAGAAAGCGATGGATTGAATGTGTGAATTCTGATATGAGAGTAAAGGAAGTGGATGTTGAGCTGACGAGTGACAGAGGAGAATGGAAGAGGAAAACATGTTGTGCCGACCCTACTTAAGGTGGGAAAAGGGCAGGAAGAAGAAGAAGAAGAAGAAGTGTAACATTTTTGACGTACAAAAATGATTGTAGAAATCCTATTTCAAGAATAAATTTTTGATTTTGAATTGAATTATTTATTTCGTAATTAAAATGTTGTTTTCGTTCACGCACCAAAAAGTAACCTCTACAAGTATCTAGACGTTTATTAAATATGTATTTATTATTCTTCCATTTTTCATCACAATGAATGAATGAATAATCCTTTCAACAAATACACAGATTGTGAACCTTATTATTAGTGGTTGCGATGCATGCAATTATATATCTTACGGTAATGGGACCGACGTACACAAATACGTTACATGCTAGAAAAACATCGGCGCAATATGAAATAGGCTTATACTCTTCTGTGCATTAAATTTGAAAGCGTACCCTGCTAGTGGTAATGATCATGCACGTAAGCAGATTAAGGACCGCACACTTTATTGGAAAATGCTCTGGGGAAAACAAATATACATTTTCCGTCAGACTTTGTGAACTTTTCATCTGTCTCAAAAGCGTTTTTATTTCTGCTTTGTTCGTGTAAACATTTAAGGTTTTGTGTTCTCTTATACGTACTTTTGTTTCGCTTTTGAATGAAGCTAACTTTGATTATGATTTTGTACGAAGTCTAAATCTAAATTACAACAGTACAGTACAGTAACATAAACTAGTGAATATACAATGATAATGTCAGTGAAAATTTAATCGTATTATGTACAACAAAATTGACAAGACAATATTGAATTTTTCACATCAAAAAATGATGAACCGTTGGCGCAGCGGTCGAATGATCAGTTACTGTGCCGCTGGTCAGCGTCTGGTAATTGTACATAATAAATTCGAGAAACACGTTGGTACGTGGAATGTTCTAAACCAGGCCTCTCGATTGGAAGCTTCTATTAATTTCGTCAGAACTTTGTATCCATTCACGATTTACCTATATGGTTCTTAGAATTTAGGCGCAGGCTGAGTTTAGTCGGTGGGTCACGTGGTTAGACCGCTCTGGCCACGTGGAGTCCGAAATAACCTCCGTGACACTTGCCGTTGAGGGGCATCCTGGGCACGTTTCGTGTTCCTTGTGAGGATCAACCTCTCTCTCCTACTTTGTACTTTACTGGCTAAAACTTTCTGGAAACTAGTTTTTGTCTTTAAGACTATTTTATATAGATTTTATCAGTTAGTTTAATATCTATTGAAATGTGTTTAAAAGTTGCAAATTATATAATAATAGTAATTAAAGTTACAAATTAACTATTGATTTTAATGTAAATTTATTGTCTTTTCATTCAAGATAATTGCGAACTACACTAACGGAGGATTAACACAGTACCAGAGGAAGACACGATCCATTCAGCCTTGTAAATCTGTCCACTACAACAGTGATAAATCGACTTAATTGACAATAAATGTCTACGTGTGGATGGTATGTTAGGCAACACTAACCTTATAGAATCTAGTATCCGCGATCTTGGGATTAAATATTAAAAAATGAGAAACTGTTAGCTGAAAAGAGATGCCACTGCAGCACTGATTTCTAGTTAATTGAATTTCGAGTTGAAATTGATTTTCTTTCATTAAATTTATGTGTCAAATGTTTGTGCTTACATTTATATAAGCTTAAATATATTAAGCGACTTTACCACAATACACTACTAAAAAAATATGTATTATGAAAGAAAAAAAACATTTTTTTAAATAAACTTGCGGAGTTTCTTGCCTGTTCATCTCGAGATTACTCTCCATATTAGCAAACAGGTATAAAGAGTATTTCTTTAATTTATTACCATAAAAAATTACACTTAAATTTTCATCCCCATTTTCAAATCATTACAATTCAATAATTCACATTTAAAAGCCTATCCTTTCTAGACTCTAGACAAACCTTGGCTCTAGACAATCTGTGACTCAAATTTTATTTGAAGCGTTACAGAAGTTATGACTTAAAAGCGAGATAAACAGAGTTACTTTTGCATTCATAATATTTGTAAGGTTTTCTGAATAATATTCGTCAGTAAGTTTATTTTAAAAATGGTATGAAAATCTGTGAAGGTATCTTTGTGAATTGTTACACCCCAACTCTGAAGTTCACCTAACCACCGTCAACCGACAGGAGTATATGAACGCGTCGATGGCAGCTGAGCAAACAAAAATATATGTGGAGTGTAGCACACGAATAAAAGGCATACGTATGTTATCAATCAAAGAAAAAACGACAGAATATCAAAAACACATTAATATTTCGGTATTTTGTGTAAATATTTCTATAAAGGGGTACCGTACTGAGCTCGACCAGAATCGACAAATATGAATCCTTACTAATATTATACATCGGAAAGTGAGTTTGTTTGTTTGTTTGTTCCGCTTTCACGCCTTAACTACTGAACCTATTGCTTTGAAATTTTGCAGACGTAAAGATAAAAGTCCGGATTAAATAATAGGCTACTTTTTATCCCGACAGATCCCACGGCATGCCTAATAAACGCTTCGCTCAAAAGCTACTGCACAGATTTTCATGCGGTTTTCATCAATAGATAGTGTGATTCTTGAGCAAGGTTTTGCGGTAGTTTTTATCTCGGAAAAACGGATAGTCCCACGGGAAGCGCGATAAAACCTTCGCGCCATAAACCGACTTCCGCGTATATGTAGAAGTGGGTAAAAGCTATGACCCTTAACTCTCTATAGACCCAATCCCGAAAACCACGCGGGCAAGAAAGCTAGTTATACATAAAACGGATAAAAATTGTAGTATTAAATAAACAAATTAATTTTATTTGAAGTAAATCAAGAAAGTTAGATATTTCCAGATTTAATACATATAAAAAAACGACAGTGTGTATTTATTACACATATTTTTATTCCCAAAGAATCGAGCTCGACATATTTTGAACAATTCACTTAATATCTTTATAAAATTGTAGCCTTTGTATTATTACTTTGTGCAAGCTCTATTATTGTAATGTTTCATTAAAATCCATTCAGTAGTTTTTACTTACAAACAGTAACAAACATCCTTACATACAAACTTTCGCGTTCATAATAATTAGTAGGGATGAATATTAGTCGAGTAAAAATTTAATTATTAAGAAAGCGATAGTGATTTTTTTAAAATGTAATTACAACACATTTTTATTGCGTGTATTTAATTTAATTACTCGAAAACTGGACAAATGTATCAATTTCAATATATAATTCGAGTCGCATCATTAGCTTCGGCTTTCGAAGTACACACAATGCGTCAGACTTTACGTGTCGACCTTCAGACAACGCCTACACAGCACGTAATAACAGCGGTTTTCGTGGTGCAAATGTAAGGCTTGTCGGGGTGCTGACTGTGTGAATCAACGCAGACAGATTTATTATACAACACTAATGAGCAATAGAAATTGGCATCCAATTTAATTTCTTGAACCTTGAAAGCGCGTAAGATGTTTGATATGCTTTTAACGTAACGATGTTAACGGTCGTTATATGAAATCCCTATAACATATTACTAGGAGCTGTATTGATTTGAGCTTAATATAACGCGCTTTAGTTGCTAAATAATTTAATCGATTTGCTACATTTTTAAATAGTACTTTGAGTAATATTTAAATAAGTGGATATGTTTGTTTCAGGTTACTAGTAACTTTACGATTGTACACGACTGTTTATTTTAACTGTAGACGCATTATGTATGTAATCAATGAAATTACCTTCTTTGTTATATACATTTTTAATTTATCACTTATAGAGATCGAGTAAACATTCGTTTTAAAACTTTTAGTTGTATGATCGTGATAATTGACTTTGTAATATTGATCAATTTATTAATAAATGAATTTGTAACTTTAAACGACATGAAAGCAGAATAAATGCAGTAGAAATGAGAGCCTTGCGGAGTATGGCAGGAGTAAAACTGAGTGACAGATTGTATAATGAAGTGATTAGAAAGAAATGTGGTTTGAAAGAGGATATCGTGCCAATATAGAGAAAGGGATGCTTGGGTGGTTTGGGCATGTGGAACGGATGGATGAAAGTAGACTGACCAAAATGATTTATGAAGCTGGAGTGAGTGGAGATACGGGACGAGGAAGACCTAGGCGAACATATTTCGAACAAATCGAAAGTGTCCTCAAAAAAGGCCAGGTCAGAAGTACCCGCAATCGTCGAGCATGTATGAGGAATGTTATGAAAGTAGATGAAGCGAAAGAGATATGTAAAGACCGTAGCAAGTGGAAAGACGTAATCTCTGCCTACCCCCGTGGGAAAAAGGCGTGAGCGTATGTATGTATGTAACTTTAAATCGCACTTGAGTTGTTCCTGATGTTACGGTCTGTTTGTATTGCGTGGACGCGCGTATCTACTTATTAAATATATCGACACCTATCACCAAGTTACCTTACTAGCCCTTCTCATACAATCGCCGGCTGACACAGTAACAAGGGAGCCCACACTGGCATGGCGCCAATTTGTACATAACTTAGTTTTATTCTGATTCTTATGTATATATTATTCAAAATTTTTGTTAATTATTAATTTTAAAAAGTATCTTAAGCCTTTGAGTTATATAATAGCCTTTGAGTTATACACTTTATAAACTATCTGAAAAAATATGCGCTACTCGTATACTGGCGACTATACACAAATAATGACAAACACGATTGTTTAAGTTATTCAGACATGATCAATTTTAATAAAGTGAATAATTTTATGACACAAATTTATTTATTGATAAGGCATACCAACAGCGATGCATATTAGACAATTTACAAAAACACTGACAATGCTATTTCTAGTATGCTCGCCTATTACAGGTACACACAGCTCTCATCGTACATTAGTGTGGTCATTATCTTACATTTATACAAACAAATACAATTTCTACTTCACAAATGTAATTTAATGTAATAAACTGTAAAAACAAAGTATTTAGTATATAATTTTAGTAAGCACATAAAAAATGGAAATTCGTACATATTCTATACGACAATCTGATAATTGTCCCTACACGGATAGACGTAAAAATAAAAACAAATCTCTCCGCCCTTGTTTTAATTGATGCCTTATTGTGATTGATAGAAGGTCCGCTTTCGGTTCAGGGTACTTAAATGTCAGAATCAAACAAAACTGCCGCGGCCGGTAAATAATAAATTCCAACGATTTGATCACTTTAACTACATACTTAATTTTTATTTATATTACTCGATGATTTTAATAATATGTTTAATTGACGATCTTAATTGACCCTTCGTAGTCGGTTTCACGGTGTCGCCATCCCTGAGGTTCGAGTCGTGGTTAGGACAGATTTTTGTAGGATGAATAAGCATTTGTGCTTTAGTAATGGATGTTAATATGTATTTGTATCAAAAATATTTATATATGTATGTCAATCCGTTACCCTAGATCCCATAGCACAAACCTTACAGTGCTTACTTTGGGCTAGGCTAATTGGTGTGATTGTATAAAAATGTATTTATTTATATACCTATTCATTATTGTCTACCAAATGTCATAGCAATTAAATGGTTAAAATATTTATTTATTTAATTACACTTACAAAACAGGTTACAGCCAATTAAAAAACAAAAGCAATCTATATCGTACCTTAAAAGCTAGGTTGAAAATCAAGATATCCTTCATCTTGGAATAACAAAACTCAATTTCCGAGTATCAAAGGATAAACAAAGCAAAACATAGATAAAATAGAAAGAAAAAAATACATACGTGATTTACAATTAAACCATTTAAAATTATTTGACAATAAATTCTTAAAACTATTAAAACTATATTGAAAAATATTGCTTACATTTTTTAATTATATAACACTAGCGGACCCGACAGACTTCGTCCTGTCAAAAAGCTTTGTAAAGTGGCAGTTTTTTGTTACTACTTGAAATGACTTGAACTTGAAATGATGACATAAAATTTGTTTGACAGAACTAACGTCACTTTTTTTGTCTTCGATTGTTTTGCCAAGGTTCAAATTGGCTTTTAAGTATTAATACAAATTGTTTGTATATCGGAGTATAGAAAGATGTTGATTTTACACTTTATCAAGATTTTTTTTAAATTTTCTCTACGTACAAACCTTCTCTGGACTTCTACGAATAATTCAAGACCAAAATTAGCCAAATTGGTCCAGGCGTTGTTGAGTAATGCGCTTACCATTTTTTTTCGATTTTGCGATTCATTTTTATATATAAGATTACATATAACTAGATAAAATAATTAAGCATTCAATGGGAAGATACTCATTCTGTATTTCGTCATCTCCTTTAGGCTCAGATTCCATAGAGATTTCCTGTAAAACTTTTTCTAATCATCCGCTGTAATGATACGTTTTATGAAAACATATTCTCCCCATTACGACAAAATAAAAATACATGCATTTTCAAAATATGTATGATGCTTCTTAATTGTAGCGAGGAAATTACGTGAAATTAATATTTCATCGGGACATTCTCTTATGTGACAGACTCTTATTTGAGTCGTAATGGCCACATCAAAAGGTCATCAAAGTTTGAAATTTGTCAAGGTATAAAACGGAATCAAAGCAGGTTTACTCTTTTTTAAAAATTATCACTCACTATATGTGTATGTATGTGTGTACATATATATTTATGTTCACCTACTTATATCATTCGTGTTCAGTTAATGTAGCTGTTGCTGCTTTATTTATATTTGTATCATTTTCACACATTTGCACAGCCTTTTAAATAATTCTTTGTGCACGCTCAATTGGATGACTGAGAGGGAATGCCTTTGACATTAAGTCCGCCATATTACACGTTTTTTAATGTTGTGCAATAAAGTTTAAATAATACAATACTAGGACATCGATTTTTTAAGTGGTTTCACTCATCATGTTCTGTCAGATTCAAAACATAATTATTTGGCAGTTTCGCAACATAGTGTTCGTTTATTGGAGGTACAATACAAAATACATTACAATTTGCGAACAAAGTTAGTTCAATATACGAAGGCCATTACGTGTACTTGTAAAAGGTTTCATAAAATAATATCTATCAAGAAATCTCGCAATGAGTTAGTGATACAATATTGTTCAATTTGTATTCTTCATAAAGAATAAAGGCTAGAGTAGGCGTGAAGAGAACATAAGTCGGGGTGAATGAACTCAGTAGCAATGGTAACAAGAAGGAAAGCAATTTTATATGACTACTAGCTGGCCCAACAGACGTGTCCTGTCAAATGTCTCAAATGTCACGTTGTCTCACGTTGTCTCAAATGTTTTTAAATAAATAATTTAGCTGAAAAACAATATCTATATGACCGTATTGTGAATCTAAACCATTCTCAAGCCCCCTGGAATACACACAAAAAATTTCATCAAAATTGGTCCAGTCGTTTAGGAGGAGTTCAGTCACATACACACGCACACAAGAAATATATATATTAAGATTGAAAAAACATTTACTTTTCATTGAGATCAATAAATATGTCCTTTAGTTAAGTGATCGAAATCTCGCTGTATCTATACGTTTTTATAGATTGTTTTCATAGCAGACAAAAAACGAAATTTATCATTAAATCATTTTGCGATTGTGACCATTTGAGAAAATCAGACTGCTTGATTTTCTCAAGCACAGTTTGCTGCAGCCAAGTTGTCCCGCAAAATAGTTTCGGTATCGTGAAGCGAACTGTAGATTAGTTTTCTCTTTTCCCTTTGATATTCGTTTCACTGGCTTCCCACGTCCAGGTGATTTCAAACTCCAAGTGTTGGTCAGTCAGACAATAAAATACGCCCTGAATATCGTTAATTACAACCTCAGTGTAAAACTGACGTGCACTAACAAGTTTTCGATAAATAATATACCAAACTTTTAAAACATGGCGTAAAAATGGTTGAAGTGACGTGGTCGAAAGCCGGATGGGTAACCAGTAATAATAATAATAATGTCCGTAGGAAAGTGACGACCCCATTGCTCGCTGGTGGTGCATTTAATGCTCCATACCTGCCATGAATGCCCCATCGTGCAGTCAATCTCCCTCAGGGCAGCTTGTGGCCAGCTGTCGATGAGTTGCTTCACCGAGGGTACCGATGTGCTTCAGGGGGCGTATGCTCTGTCTTGCTTTAGCCCCCCGGGCAGAGAGGAGTCATAGAGTAAATAGGAGTTCAAACAAGAAAGCAATAAAACGCCGTACTTCTCAGTCAAAAAAGAAACTAAGTACAATAATATTTACAAAGTATATGATGTCACACCAATTACTCGAAGCGCGGCAAAACATTCTGTGAATGCCAAGTGTGTCCAAGATGTATGTCCAAAGAGAAGCTCTGTATTTAATGTAAATCACTCCTGGCGAAGAGTGAGTTTTTAAATATGGAAGTCCTAGTTGAGCGTATTATAAATATAACACTTTCTGAAAAATGTGGCAGTAGTTATCATCATCGTCGTTTCAGTGAATAACGCCCACTAATGGACAAAAGTCTCTTCTAATGATCTCGACATCGGTCAGTCATGTGTTTCCACCATTCCGGTTTCTGAGATTTTCACCAAATTTTCTGCCAATCCTGTGTCTACTAATGCTACGGTGTCCGACTTATGACGGACGTGCGACGTATAACTTATACGTGCATACGTAAAGCTAAAATAACAAAAAAACAATGTCTGAGCAGGCAACATATTGATTTAATCAGTAAAATAGCAGCGACATTGTGACTAGAAAATGTAATAAAAAATATAATCAGATTTGTAATAAGGTACCAAGGGAACCATTGTTTTCTAACATGGCAAATGTCATCTATATGCTATATAAAAACTAATACCTAATAATAATACGAAACATTTCACTAAAACATGGTAATGTTTAAGTGAAACATGGTTATGTGCAGTCTATACTCACTTTATAACACGACTTACAAGTACGAACACCGCATGCAACTTACCTCATTCCGCTTGGTCCGCGTAAACTTTAACTAAACGGCAAATACTAATACCTAGTTTAAATAGAAATATCAGTAACTACATATTTTGTTGACAAATTACTTTCTGAAAATATCGTGATATAACACCCCTTATTATAGAGCGTCAACTATCTTTCGTGGGTTCTCTTTTTAACTATTTTGTTCTTATTTCAAAACGAAACATCACCCCTACTTTTCTACTTAAAGTTTCACTCCAATGGCGTTGATTTTAAACTTTCGTAAGTAAGTAGCCGTCAAAGCAAACTTTTCCCAGTTCACTTCGGTTGAAGTACAGTACAAAGATGGTACATTCTTTAAAACTCGTTGACATCAATGTGTATATTCCGAAACAAAATAGCATTGTTGTTTTGATTATGTTGTTAAGCTTCCGGTTGACCTCCGTATTGTAGTGCTCAACTTCTTTTATAGTTGCTAAAAATTGCCAGTATCAACAAACAGTACGGGATATTGTCACTCTTTGATTAGTCTTTGGCGTGGTTACGTCAGATTTCAAGTAATTGTTTAAATAAAATTAAGTGGTCTGAGATGTCGAGTTTAATTCTCAGTGTAAGAAATTACAAAAATACGTCCGCGTTGCTGTTTTTTTTTTTTCAAATCAGAGGTTGATTGTGTTTATTTTACCTGAATTTCGTGTGTACATTTAATTTGACGACAAGATGGAGTCCGAGACTTCGTCTGTGCAGAACACTTTTCGTCATATTTTGGTCAATTTACACAACAAATTTATTAATTATAGCCTATGTGTTATTCTGATGTATAAGCTATATTATTGTAAAGTTTCATTAAAATTCATTCAGTAGTTTTTACATTAAAGAGTTACAAACATCCACCCATACATACAAACTTTCACTTAGTAGGGATTCTACGGTGAATGAAAACATTATACTAAGAAATTCAACATATATATACATGGTCTTAGCCAGCATCTATCACTAAATTATTTCGAAGAGTGGCTGTAATAAAATTGTCATATATACATGGTCTTAGCCAGCATCTATCACTAAATTATGTCGAAGAGTGGCTGTAATAAAATTGTCATATATACATGGTCTTAGCCAGCATCTATCACTAAATTATGTCGAAGAGTGGCTGTAATAAAATTGTCATATATACATGGTCTTAGCCAGCATCTATCACTAAATTATGTCGAAGAGTGGCTGTAATAAAATTGTCATATATACATGGTCTTAGCCAGCATCTATCGAAGAGTGGCTGTAATAAAATTGTCAATGTCAATTGTCATGTCGTGATTCAATTTTGACAGCTACGTTCAAAAACCAGAAACGCAACTATGACTATTTCGAAAAATTTTTCATTAAAAAAATTAATTTTTTAAAAACCTCTAATCTATATATATAAAAATCAATTGCTGTTCGTTAGTCTCGCTAAAACTCGAGAACGGCTGGGCCGATTGAGCTGATTTTGGTTTTTAAAATGTTTGTCGTAGTCCAGGGTAGGTCTAAACGGTGAGCAAATAAGGAAAAATTGCGAGTAAGATAGAGTAAGACGACAATTTCATTTTCCCATATAAAAGTTGATCACTTACTTTCTGTCAAACATTTGACGGTATTAGTTATAGTGTAAATATTTGTCAGTATTCACTCAAAAAAAAATTGTCTATGGTAAAATGTCACTTGAAATGTAAACGCCTCTTTGCTGTGAAATCTAAAAGCAACAAATTTCTATAAAATTAGAAAAGTATTGTGTCGTGTGTTTGTGACTTACTAAATATGCCTCCAATAAATTAGGCGATACGAAGTTCACCGGGTCAGCTAGTGGTAAATAAAAATAGTTTGTTTTATTTTATTCATTGATATAAAATTACGTTTATTTAGGTACTATTTCAGAGTATTTTCGCAATGTCAAAACATACCGAACGGTACCTCGCTACAAGAGGTTTCAAAACGTTCAGTATTAATGTTGCCAGTGAGTTTTGTTTAACTAATTTATGACTACACAATGGTTACTTATTAGTAAGGGAAGCGTGTAACTCTTAATCACTGCTTATACACTGTACTTGTTAAACACGTGTTTTATAATTTTTATTAGTAAGACTGTAGGTCCTTGGCACCCTAACATTTTGGGTAGACTGATAATAATGATTTTTATATTCCGATAATTGGGTGATGACAATTTTTATTAATCAAATTTTTAGATTTATTATTATTTATTAAAGCATTACTTTTTAAGCTACAGCGATGCAACGATCTTTTTCCCTTGTACGTATGCATTTATATTATGTTACTCATAAATGCTTTGTCCATTTTCATTACATACTTCTTGGACGTCAATAAATCGCTATAATACTCAAAGTTGAATAAGGATTATTTTCATTTCATAGTCATCTAGACTATAAAAAATAAGACAGATAGTCTCTTTCACGGAACAATCCTGTAACTCCAGGGTCTGTTAAAGCGACAAACAACGAAGTAAACAATGCTGCCTTTACACTGTCTGCCGTTACACTGGCCTGTCAACTCCCAAGTTAATTAGTGGCAGCTCATATTTATTATAAAAGAGAGAATATAAAAGACAACGGTTCCGTAAATGGCATCTGCTTTAGTGTTTCAGTAAACAGAAATATAGAATCAGTTGAATCACAACTGCTTTCGTGTTATTAAAGTGAAAATATGAGCACGGTAGTAAAATATGACTTCAGGATATTTTTGTGAAAATGCCGGGTCTGTCGCGTCTCGTCCCAGTGGGTGTCACTAAAGGGGACGCTCGGGACAATGCTATTCTACAAATTGAAAAGATACCCCGTAGTTAGTCTACGGGATATCTTTTCAATTTTATTGTTGTTTTTAATAGTCTGGTGCATTTTTGTATTCATCATAACAGGATGTTTATATACATTTCTGTAACTCCGTCATATGCAGACAGGTCAAATTAAAAGCAAAACACATTGTTATCGTACTAAACAGACAATATGAGTTTGGACTGTACTTTACAAACTAAACTCACTTCAACTATCAAATCTTGTGGTAAATTAACAACGTCATCATGGTCATATCCAAGTCTATCCAATTTCCTTAATCAATTTTCATGTTAAAGTTACGTATAGAGTTTAATATTCTAACGCATGCGCGCGCGCACCTCTGCGCCAGCTTGCTGACACTTTTAACAAATTATTTCATAACTTAGATTTATTTTTTGAATCAGAGTCAATCTTCAAGAGATTAGTGATAGATATATTACAAGGTTGAGTTAGTATTTATAATTTTTTTTTTGCTAAAATTGTTAAATATAGGTATAAGTTGTTATTATGCTTATTTTTTTTTATTGTTTTTCCACATCTCATACACTACTGGAACTAATTAAATAGTCAAACGAACTTACCTGTAAGTGACGTTCGACTGTAATTATGCGATGTTATTATCTCGTCCGAAGATGATGAAAGAACACAAGTGTAGTACCGGCTTCTCCGTCTCAGACATCACATAATTTCACAGCGAAAGCAGTATAGATAAAAAAAATAACAACGCGACTCGCGCTTGCTTGTATTTTGTATCTGTAAGAATCTTCATTAAGTTTAAAGTTGGTACGGGAAAAATAAATTTTTTGAATTTTTTCAGGGTATAAATTTTTACCAATAATTTAGGGAAGGGGGGGACTCATCATCTTCGGACGAGATAATAACATCGCATAATTACAGTCGAACGTCACTTACAGGTAAGTTCGTTTGACTATTTAATTATGCTCCTTATTATCTCGTCCTCGATGATGAAAGAACACAAGTGTAGATGTTTAAAGAAAATAAAATCAAAAAATTTTTATTAACCCGATATAGGTATGTTTACAATTAATTTTAATCAACCATATAAAGTTATTATTATTCCCTTAAGATTGTTTCTGCAAATGCCATATTATTAACAATAGGTCTATTATAGAACCTAGCAAAGGTTGTGGATTCACCAGTCCAACCAGCCGTTCGTCTGATATCGTCTATGTTAACACCTCTAGTAAAAGCTACGGATGTAGTAGCATGTCGAGTGCTATGAGCTGAAAAAACTGATATGTCAATTCCACTTTCTTTCATGGTGCTTTTTACCCAACGGCTGATTGTACTGGCTCCCACACCTTTATGAGGCTTTTTTAACATTACAAATAAATAATTTGAGGATCTTATAGTTTTGGTTATATTTAAGTATTTGATAAGAGCTCTAGCTGGACAAATCTTTTGTCTTTCGTTAAAAAATGGTAGAGTTAAGCAAGGTTGGCACCTATTCGGTGCAGATGTTTTTACTAACTTATCAATTCTAATACTGATATAATCATCTGTAATCACTATGTTGTTAATGTCAATCAACGAAATTGTTTGCGCTCGTTGACCTGTAGCTAAAATCAATAAAGTAGCAGTTTTCTTGCTAATTTCAATTAAATTAGAATCATTAACATAATTATTTTCTAAAAACCCCAATAACACTGAAACATTCCAAGTGGTATTGTATTTTGGAGCAGAAGGCCTTAATTTAAAAAATCCTCTAAATAATCTCTTAATTCTATCATTGTTGCCAATATGGGTCCCAATCAAAAAGGATAAAGCGGAACGAAGAGAATTTAAACTACCATAAGCTAGGCCATCATCAAATTTCTTAGTTAGGTAGATTATTACATCTTGAATGCTAGGGTTATTTATACAAATATTTTTTAACTTGCTGTATTTTGCCCAGTCTTCAATATATGGTATATACTGTTTTAAAGTATTATTTGAAACAGATGCTAACATTACATCAGTAGATTTTTCATTGATGCCAAGATCTAGAAAAGTCTTCCAGATAATACTCCTGCCATCAATGACATGCTCCGATGAAGAGGATGAAGCATTCTGGAATGACCAAGAGTTAATAAGTCTTTAGATGGATTTAAAATGATTGGCTCTGAAGACAAAAGTCTTGTGAATATTGGATACCATGGCTGTGTTATCCAATAAGGTACGATTACAATTCCAGTAGCCTTATCAGAGATAATTTTTTCTAATGTTTTTAAAATCATGGAAAAAGGTGGGAAAGCATAAAAATAATATTGTGTCCAACACAAAGTGAAAGCATCAATAGCATAAGCTTCTGGATCTTTATGCCAAGAAACAAATAATGAACATTTCTTATTCGTCCGTGAAGCAAACAAATCAATATCTGGTTTTCCAAAAACACTAGTAATTTTTTGATATTGATTGGAATTTAACTCCCATTCAGTATTACTTAAGTTTTTCCTTGATTGGAAATCAGCTATAGTATTGTCTTTAGTATTGATATAACTTGCAAAAATCCATAAATTTTTGGATTCACAATACTGCCAAATATTTTTTGCTATTTTATGTAAATGTTGGTATTGTACTCCACCTAACCTATTAATATAAGACACAGCAGTTATGTTATCTATTCTAAGTAGGATATCACAATCAGTTAATTCTTTTGTAAAGCATTTAAGTCCAAACAAAACAGCTTTCATTTCCAACATATTAATGTGAAGCGAACTCTCATGCTCACTCCATGCTCCGCTGGCTGTTTCAGTACCACATGATGCCCCCCAACCTTTCAAAGAAGCATCAGTGAAAATTTCTAATCTAAAATTATTCTTCCTTATTTGGTTGCCTGCCTTTGGTATGTGTGCCAGCCACCATTGTAAATCTTCTTTACAGCTAGCATTTAACTTTATGTCTTGTTCATAATTATCATTATTATATTTCAATGCTAAAAATTTTAGTCTTTCAAGCTCTTTAGTATATAACATACCATATCTAATAGCAGGGCAAATAGATACTAATTTTCCTATCACTTTTGCTAAAAATCTAATATTAAAGTTACCTTTTTTCAACAATTCATGAATTAAATTTAAACACTTATCCTTTTTGTCATTACAGATATCTATGGACATATCTTTACTATTAAAAACAAAACCTAAAAAACTACATTTATAATTTGGTACAAGTATACTTTTTTCCTTATTTATTAAAAAGCCTAGCTCTATTAGGAGCCTTTCTGTTGCCTGCATATTGCTTAAACAGCTATTATAATCTTTCCCAAAACATAAGTGATCGTCTAAATAAATAACTGAAACATAACCACGCATTCTAAGATTGGCCACAACTGGTTTCATAATTTTAGTGAATGTCAATGGAGCTGTACAGAGTCCAAATGGAAGTACATTAAATTGATACAAATCTCCTTGAAAATAAAACCTAAGATACTTCCTACTGTTTATGTGCATATTTACCATATAGTATGCGTCTTTAAGATCCAAAGATACTAGAAAATCATTTTTCTGTAATAATTTACACACTGTTCGATAATCCTCTAACTTGAAGTGCTCACACTTAATAAACAAATTTAATCTTTTTAAATTTAATATGAATCTATAAGATCCATTTTGTTTCTGTATGAGGAAAATAGGTGAACAGAACTGTGCTTTTATTGGAATACATTTTTCTATAGCTTTCTTCATTAACAATTGATTAATTTCAAATTTGATTTGTAATATCTCAGACTGAGAAAAGTTATTATTTAAGGGGACAAGATTTTGATGTGGTTCTTCTTCAAAAGGTATTTCATAACCTTGAATCCAGTTAAGAATAGTGGTGTCATTAGTAATGTACTTCCACTTTTTGTAAAAGTATGGTAATCTACCAACCTGAGCATTTATTTCCTCTGGCGTTGATATTCTGTTCGTTTCTTCTGGTCTACCCGGGGTTTCTTGTAAGGCTGTGAAGGCCCCCCTGCAGATTGTGTTTGATTGTATTGACGAGGAGGGCCCCTCCAGTTTAAAGTTTTATTATTATTATTTTGTGCATTTTTATAGGAGCTTACATTACTGTTTTTATTAATGTTTTTCTTGGCAACCTCCTGTAGAGGCAGTCTTAAATCACTGCCTACTTTTTTGACTGATTTGGCATTTTTTATTGTCTCTCCTAAATTCTCTCCAAAAAGTAAATTGCATGTTTCTGATTTTTTGAGGAATTCCCTCATTTCTTTATTAATATTGGAGAGAATTAAAGATCTCCGGCCTCGCGTATCTAAATAAAAGGAGTCACAGAGTAATCTGGATGCATCATTTAATTTTTTAATTATGCTTAATTTTTGGTTAGGAAAATCATCACCAATACATAATTGTAATGTTGAACCAAGGCATGATAATATAGTTGAAATTTGTTGCTGCCTTTTTAGAATGAAAGTGTCTCTTTTTCTAGACATTTCTGATATTGCCACACCAACCTCTGGGTTTAGTTCTGGGGCCTTCATTTCTTCACAATTTTTATAAACTGGGTATTGTTTAAATAAATCATCTTTGATTTCTTTTGTCAGACCTTTTTTCAATATTTCTGACCACCGATTAGCAACTTCTCTATGAAGGCTTTGTCCTTGTGAGGCTGTGTTTGGAAGGTCTCCTAAGATCGACAATACAGATTCATCTAACTCGAAATCTTGATCATTCTCTTTTTCACTACAACATTCCTCAGGGCTTGGGCTTGATTCCTGTTGTGTATCAAGTTGAATGTCACAAGTGGACTGGGCAGGGGAAACTGAGTTACGATTTTCTGTAAGGCAGAAAAAAGAAATAGGATGTCTTTATCCATGCAAGTTCCCACAGATATGCCTATTAGGGCAAAAAAATAGAGTATAAGCCACGTGTGCCCCCACAGAGCACCCCACAGACTTATCCATATTGTATGACACAAATGTGTCGCAATAAATTTGAAAGTCACGTGTGTCCCCACAGAACACCCCTCAGACTACATTTATTGCTATTATGTAATTTCAATTCAATTTCTCAAGAAGAGAAAATTTATGCAATTACGTATTAAAATTAATTGTTGTCTATCACAGTAAAACTGTGATTACGTATTAAAATTAATTAAAATAAAGTCACGTGTGTCCCCCCGGAACACCCCACAGACTTTGTTTGATAAGTATTATGCTTTATTATCAACATAATGCTGTTAAAGTAATGAAAAAACAAAAAGAAATCACATTCTTTAAAAACTACGTAGTTGACAAACGTACCTTCCGTTTCGGCGCATTTCTCAATTTTCTTTTCTATTTTTCGTAGTTTTCTTAAATAATGTTCTCTTTTTTCTTCTGCTGACCGTTTTCCCATGTTTGATTACACAATTATTTACTAAAATATGGAATTAAATTGAATTTTTTAAGGATAGCGTGATGTCTATGTGTTGACATAAAAACCGAATGAAGATTCTTACAGATACAAAATACAAGCAAGCGCGAGTCGCGTTGTTATTTTTTTTATCTATACTGCTTTCGCTGTGAAATTATGTGATGTCTGAGACGGAGAAGCCGGTACTACACTTGTGTTCTTTCATCATCGAGGACGAGATAATAAGGAGCATAATTGATGTTTTTAAACTACATATACCTACTATTGTGATTCAACAATTAATCACTAGATATAATCATATAAATGTTAGATCGAGTAATACCTACTATTAATAATCTGTGGATAACGGTATGGGCTTCACAATGATTAGACTATATTATGTAAACACTAAACGTACCTTAAAACTATTGTACCTACTTACATTAAGTATAGTTTTATAGTTAATATTTTATTGTGATAGCTGTTAGTTATTCTTAATAATTAAATAAATAAATATCCATTAGAAAAAAAGCTTAATAAACTACTGGAGTTTATATATCTACCATAAAAACTGTACTAAAAAGACTCTACTTAACGGCTTCTATCATCAATAACTTCCCTAAAAACTAAAAATATTCTAACATTAACATTATCCGCAAAAAAAAAATGATATATGGAAACCATATTATACAGTGACGAAGATTTTACAAAGACTAAGCTTAATTTAAAACTTTGTAAACTGGTGTGTTTTTTTAATTACTTATTATTAAAAAATAGCAGTCGCCATAAACTAGGATTTTTATCCCATGTTGTGGGTGCAGTCACAAACATACAATATAAAAACTCATATACGAGTATGAAGGAAAATATATCTATACTAATAATATAAAGAGGAAAGATTTGTATTTTTGTATGTAAAATAAACTCATAAAGTACTGGACCGATTTCAATAATTCTTTTCTCATTACAAAGGTACATTATCACTGAGTAACATAGGCTATATTTAGTACTAGATTACTAGAGAAATCTTTAGATATTCTTATTAAAACCAACCGAAGGTGTAAAAAAATTAGCCATAAAATGTCTTTCATCGCATACGCTGCGAAGAGTAATGTCTACCCGTGCGCAGCCGGGACAGGCCGCTATTATTTGATAATAAAAAGCATAGATAACCATAATATAAACACGTATATCTTTAAACATATATTTTTAAATGTGTTAAATTGAGCTGCGCCAAATGAAAAGCACACAATGAAATCAAAATATATACTTCAAAAAACCACCACACACTAGGATTTAATACTGTGGTCGTAGGTGGAGTTATAAATATACAATGTCACAAGCAGAAACCGGAACATATTTTGGTAAGTCACACAAAATATCTATAACGTACCGGAATTGAACCGACCCGTTGCGTATTATTCGATCGCTCGACCGTCCTTTTTTTTTTGTTTTTTGATAAGTTTATGATATATTCTATATAAGTCTATATAAGTTTATGATATATCTTTTTTGATAAGTTTATAATATATTCTATTTCTCCTGACGTTGTGATAAGCAAGAAGTTCGCGTAGTTTAATATTATCTATAGACAGACATGTCCTTCCAAAGGCGCAGGTGTTTAATATAGAGGTATCATTATGGAATGCGTTAACTGCAAATACTCGTACATATAAGGCAAGCACAAATCTTACACACTTTCAAAACTCTACTGAAGTCAGTATTTGACGCTAAGATTTAATCATTTCAGTTGGTATATAGTTATAAATACATTTATTTAATATTTTTGTATATATGTGTATTTACATACATTGCCATCTTCTTATGCATTTAATTATTTTAAATCTCGTCCATTCTCAGGTTATAAAAGGGCGGCAAATACGCCCTTTGTACAATTAGTTGTAAGGTTTCAATGTCTGTACTAATTTTGTTTGGACGATATTCAATAAAGATAACTCGTATTCTCTTCTATTATTTCAGGGTTGGGTTGGGTTGTATGTTAATTTTTGTATGGATATACTGCAAATTTGATAGCAAAGTGAATTATCTTAATATACAAAAGTAAAAAAAATAGTGAAACAAAGGGGAATGGCAGATCCCCATAGTAACTTTGGCCCAGAACGCACACCTAAAGAATCTCGTAAAAGTAACAGTCGATAATACCAATATTTGATTGGTAAAAAGAAAAATTCAAAAGAACTTGGCATATTTAAATATTTACTATCTAAACATTATATAAACAAATTCGCTATCCGCCGTCTGTTCCTATGTATCTAGATCTTTAAAACTACGCAACGGATTTTGATGCAGTTTTTTTAAATATATAAAGTGATTCAAGTTTGAGGTTTATCTGTATAATACATTAAAAAACATTCTGTAGTTAATTTTTATCATCACTGCACCACTGTGAAGCTGGGGCGGGCCGCTAGTTATTCTATGAAATCTATAAGGTTGAATGAATGATAGTTCAAAGCAGCAGCGGAGTCAATATTCAGGCTGAGGTCATCGAGCAAGGAGTCGTCGGAGTCAATATTCGTAGCCATTTCGTAAATATTTGGTATACACAGAACACGGAAGAACAATAACAGTCAACAGAGAAATCGGGAATGCCAAAGAGCACAGATTACTATACATAAAGAGATGAATGAATGGCGTCGTTTTGGTGTTGCCATTATAAACAAAAATCAATAAGATCAATATCATAATCGATATTCAACGATTAATTTTATTAAAACCATATCCGCTGTTCACGTTAAACAAAACTTTATTTAAAACAGTTAATATTGATATTAAAAATAACACGATTAGAATTTATGATTTCATAAAAACATCGAATTCACGAATACACGATTCGTTATTCGTATAACGGAACGGGTAACGATCGCGTAAATAATTTGTTTTTAGTTACGTCTACATTTCAGCTAGGTGACAGCATGGTTGCAATGAGACAGCGTGGTCAGCTTGACAACACAAATATTTCATTTTTATCTACTATCTATCAACTGCATTTATTTAAATAAAATACTGTCATACTTAATTCATATAGCGTCAGCGGTGCTGTGGTTACGGCACTGATTTGTTGTCTAATTAGAATTGGAGGCCTACAATCAATCCTGCCTGCCGATTACATTTATTTGATGCGCCTACAAATGAAGAAAAGCATTGTCATGTAATAAGTTTCCTAAAGGTTATCGATTCTGCATCGATTTTAACAGTTATGTAACGATTTTAATATTCATTACGGGCAACTCAGTTTTTAATAACAACAATGGGCAATTCCGTGGATGTAATCGTTTGAATGTTATTTAATGATAATAAAAAAATGCAATCTTATAGCGATATCTAAATAGAATGAAAAAATTAATATGAATATTTAATAATTTTCTATCCTTTTCAATTTGTTGTGCATTCTGGGCCAAAAATCGCCATTCCCCTTTGGTACATAAGTAGATAATTGAAGTCTAGGGGTACTCTAAGAAATGGCGGTAGAATCGCGAAAGCGTACCCCGCTATGTGCCCCGCATGGGCCTAAAGAACTCAGGGGGGTTTTAGTGGGTAGGCCGGTCCTGTCAGACCGGAGAGCCCCACACCCGACCGCGCCTAGCCAGCGCGGTGTCAAGGTGAACAATGCATTTCCCCTCTTAAAAAAAAGGGGTGACCCCCTAAATGTGAGTAACGGCGAGTCAGTTAGTTTGTATGAAGAAATAATATTCCTCTGTATAATATAACTCAAGAGATTTAAAAGAAAACTAAGAATCAATTAGACATGTACGTAACATAAAATGTCTTAAATGAACTAAAATTTTCCTATGTTTTTCTCTCATAAATTATTTTACTTTATGACAAATAACGAAATAATTACGTACACATCAAAAGAAACGACGACACAATCGACAAATGGTTACAATCACACAAAAATCTTCTAAAGAACCTTCCTAATGTCGGCGTGTCAGTTACCGTAGGCATTCGTGAAACGGGCACGACTCAAGGGCACGGTCGGGAAGAGTGGCCCTTATGAAACAAAGCGATGCCGATCAGGTGCCTTTATCGGCGGAAACAAAAGAGCTGATTTACGGCGCCTTTTATACACTTATCAAACGCGTTAGTCTTGTTGAAGAGGGTGCTAGCTTCGCGCGGCGCGGCATAGAAGACGCGTTTTCAGTTCCACCGTTTTCATTAGGACTATTCGTCTTTGCTGATGCTGGGACTCGTTAGCTTTGAAACAAAAAATACTTTTTCAAAGATGATCCCGTTTTTCTAAACTAATTAAATAAAATAATGTACTTTGTCACACACAATAGGCTTGTATCCACTATGAACAAATCTGATGCGTTAGGTTGCATAACTATTAAGATGATCATTTAATTATGAAAAAACAAAGTTTTATAAAATAATAACTTTTAATTATTTATATTTTTATAAAATAAAATTGCACAAAATAAGCCATAAGTCACGTGACAGCAAACACCAATTAAAAAGTGTTACGTCACGCCGTGCGAAACGTCAAAGTCAAAATGTCATTCCCAAGTGTCTTGTCTGTGGAAGTGCGAAAAAGAATGGGCATCATTCCTTCTCGCGAGTGTCAGCCACTTTTTACGTATCTGCTGATTGTTTGGCACGTATATAAATAATTTTTTTGGTGTTTTTATACTTGTGCTTGTACACTGGGGCACTATGCAGTACTTGTAATACGATGAATCCATTTTTTATTAAAATAACTTCACAATACCGAATATTCCGATACTAAAACAGCTGTGTTTTGCACGGCGTGACGTCATTCAAGACGCCATGACACAGTCATGAGCGTTTTTGATGACTAATGTCAAATATTTAATTAATATGCAAAATTATTCTTATAAATAAGCATTTTTTTTCAAAAATAATAATTATTTTGTATAGAATAGGCATCAAGGTATATATTAGTATCTAACTACTGAAATTTAGGCAACAAGCCTATTCTAAGTTACGTTGAGTGACGCCACAATTTTTATTTTACATGCATGCACTCACGACTATTTTCTATGGGGATAAGCAGAGATCACATATTTTTTCTTCTTGCTAATCCAAACATACTTTCCTAGCTTTGTAGATTTACATTAATACCTTCATCGTCTTCTCAAAAACGGACCGTACTTAATATTTCACAAGTATTCTATTACTGCGACAGCTGAGATTTTTATCGCGAAACTGTTAGCGACCTTATTATATATTTATATTTATATATTTATTTATTCATTATTATAGACATATAAACATCAATATTATATCTTAAAAATAATGTGAGCAACGTGAGCAGTAAGAATCGCTAAGAGCGACACATATTTCTTCCGAACCTTTGCTCAATCGATAGATCAAAATCGAATATGTATTCTTCAAATAAGATTTCTACAATCACTTTTGCACGTTAAAGATGCTACGCTTTTGGTTGACAAGTCGGGAGACCTTGCACTGGAAGGAACCAGCTGCAATTTTTTTTTCTCTGTATTTGTACAGAGATGTCAATTAGAAGCTGGCCTCAGATAATAGTCTGAACCCAGCTTTTTTACACTAGTTCACAACAACAAAAATACACAACATAAATATAAAATAATAGTAACAAAATATAGGACAAATTCATTTGGAAAAGAACGAAAAACAAACTATAATTGGGACTGTGATAGAAAATGTTTTTAACAAATATATGATTGATAAAATAGGGTCTTGGACTGTTTCATGAAAACCATTTCAACCTATTGTTTACTTATCTAAAAAGCTGCTAAAAATATTTTACTACTGAGATTACTTTATTGTTGGATAAAAAATTGATAATTATTTTTCACATTTGCATTTCGCGCTAAAACACCACTCTTTTATTATGTCTCGATTATGACGTCACTTATCACACAGAGGTTACTTGCTCATTGATACAGCGTGTGTAAACGTTCGGTTATATTTCGTAATCTATATCGAAAATGAGTGCAATTAAATATTATCTGTATTGTTCAGTTCCCCTGTACGAAAATAATACAAATAAGACACCTGACAAACTATTTATACCTGTGCCTCATGATATAAACATGCGAAAAAAATGGATGGTACTGGCAAGACAAGTCTGGAAAAATCAATCAATAAAGTCGATGATTTACTTTTGTGAGATCATTATGATGTAAGTATGGATTTGCATAATCTAAAACAAAAACAATACATTTAAGGTTACATTGCAACCAACCATGGGTAACTTGAAATCAATTTTAAAGAAATTTTGATTCACTTTTCATGTGTGTAATGATACTTACGCGACAGTTTTTACATTTCTGAATACCGATGAGATAAAATCAGGGTTTTTAGCGAAAAATTCTGCCACCATCATGACGTCGAGACGTGGCAAATTTGAACTATCAGCTGTTGCGAATTTCTTCGCCATCGTAAATAAACTGAAATTTTACTTCAAGCAAACGACTAAAACTTTGAATCACAGAGAATATGCAAGAAATAAACGAGGTTTCGAAATCACAAACAATGTAAACAAGACTACTACTTAGTAGTAGGTGACAAGTGACAATGATAACTGACGTCACGCGCTGTGATTGGCGTTTGTAGTCACGTGACTTTCACATTAAAAATAATAATTTATTATGTTAAAAATAAAGAAAAGTTATGATTGTTATCTAATTATTCCTGTTAATGATTAATTCTAACCGCATACACTATCCCTGTACAAAACAACATATCATTTATTACTACAGTCCAAGATTGTCATTAAGAGCAGAGATGTGAATTATTTGAAATACATATATTTCAAATGCAAATACAAAATGCAAAATACCCATTTTTATTTTATATTTGAAATACTTTTTTCTAAATGTATTTTGTATTTTATTTGAAATACTCTATATAAATATTTAGTATTTATAAAATACAAAATAGTTTCGTTGCATTTTTAATTAATTTTTACAATTTTTCATTCTTTAATCCATGATTTCCTTATTTATGAACGCACTGATCGTGATCGTAGTGTTGTCATTGTCATTTGTCAACTAGAACAATAATGCCAACATTTAGGCCCCATAGGTGGAACATGAAAGTAGAACTCTTTGAACAAATACTAGTTTTAAAATCAGTTCAATAAATAAAAGTGGTTATGCTAACAATGTATTTTATTTTCAAAACCTATTTTAAAAATACGTATTTTGCATTTTGTATTTAAATACTTTTATTCAAAACTATTTTGTATTTCTATTTGAAATAGTGCTAGCAACTATGCATTTGCATTTTGTATTTAAATACTTTTAATAAACTATTTTTCACATCTCTGATTAAGAGACAGTATTTTTTAAAACATGACGAAGTGCGTGATAACTACGTTTAAAATAGAGGCAATGATGCTTATACAATATTAGCTAAGTTCAAATAAAGCGCAAATCAATTTGCGGTGTTAACGTCACTGAAAGTTTCACTTTTAATATCAGGCTCTCATTTATGAAATAAATACAAAACTTCTTACAATAAATTCTAATAAGCAGTAAAAGATTAATAAGGAGCTAAAAAAATCTTATAATAATTATATATATGTAAAATCTGACTGACTAATAACAAAGTAAATAAATTAGAAGCACTACAAATAAGATTTTGAAAGCTAGTAGTTGACAACAAAATAATTGTAAAGGAGACTACTGAAGTATTCAGAATTTGCATAAGTTGTACCTCAAAATTGAAGTACCTTTTGGAAGTTAACAATCATAACAATCAAGAGCTTAACTTAAAACTAATTCAGTACAGGTAATGGGTAAATATTAAGTCCACATTGAGTGAAGGTTACAATACTCCCTAAATAGCTTACCAGAAAACATCCGCCTGGAACTACGATAATGTCGATTTAAGTGTTTGTTTAAAAGTATTTGTTGGGGACATAAAATAACCAGAGTGTATATCATCTCGAGAAATATATACAGACTGACATTTATTTAGACACATATTGGTTCTACTATTTTGTTTTTAGTTTTGTGGGAAATAAGGTAGAGGTTGTTGTGAAAAAATAATAAACGAAAAAAAATGAACGAATGTGAAAATGCTTTGATAATAAATGAATATAACCCGCGTGACAAGACTATGCGTGTCAATAATCCTCTGTAGGTCCAGTCGTGTTGGATTACCGTTCGATTGGATTATGGTAGTGGAGGAGCAGAGAGCACCGTTGTTTGTGCAAAGATTTATGCACTCGCAGTTGTGAATTTGCGATACACTAACAAATATAAGCGTCAGCTCCTTCTAAATCCCGTAAATGTTATCAGACCAGATTCAGGGATTGAACCGCGATGGGGTGGAAAATCTACGAATACACAACAAACAAATAGAACGACAAAGATAACGAACGAAAGATAACGAAGTATTACACAGTATATTTATAGCAGTGAAAAGAGAGCTTCGAGGGGAGTGGCTGAAGTGACGATGAAGGATAAATTGCGAAATAGTGTACAAAAGAAATGTGCGGTATGAAAGAAGATGTAGAGGCAAAATTAGAGAAGTGAATGCTTAGATGATTAAAAGATTAAAATTGACGAAAGAATTTTAGAAGGCAAATATGAATCGGTCAGTTAGTAAGGAAAGAACTAGATGAACATACTTCATCCAAATTGGCCATATATTAAAGTACCACCCGTACTTCCGTACCCGTAACCAACGAGCGTGCATGAAAGTCGAGGAAACTAGGGAAATAGATTTGGATTATAGTCAGTGGAAAACTGTGTATATAATTTCTGCTTACGCCCATGGGAACGAGACTATATATGTTACGTACATAACTAAAGAATACTTTCGATTTTATATTTAACCGATAAACAAGGATTACCGACGATTCCAACTTGGGCAGCGCGCGGGAAATTGATGGCCTTATTGTTGGACTTGAGGGTCTTCTACCGCAGTAGCTCAAGATACAGTACACATGAAACTGAAACCTGACCACTAATAAGCCTCATAAGGAAGTTGAAAATTATCCAAAAGGCAGTAGACAGGGCGTGATCTAATTAGAAATTATAAAATCCGCAGAAGAATCAGGGTCACAGACATAGCCCAAAGAATTGCAAATTTTGAGTGAACAGGGTAAATTTTTAACGACTCCGGCGGACGTTCAAAAAATGTAGGGATTAGGCCTCTCACAAAGGTTAATGACGATTTGGTGAAGAACCGCCGAAGTCGCTTCGGGAAGTCCTATGTCTAACAGTGGGGGCTCTCATTTAAACTATTGACAGTAAAATACGTCGATAATAATCGCCTTTTTCTAGTTTGAGATCCAAGTTTACACGTCCCTCGAATATCAGTGTTAGATGTCTATCATTGTCATTCTGATCTCGCTCCCAATCTTCTAGATAGATAGCTATTTTATTTGGTCTACAAACACATACACACACAACAATTGTTACTCAATCACAAGAATAATTAAAAAAGGAAAAAAAATCAAATTAAGGGTACGAACAGGGAAACAGACCTGTCCTCCATACAGAATAATCGAGGTTCATGTGTGCTGCAACAGCACAAATACGAGTAGGTCCATAGCTCAGCGCCAATATTTGCACAAGAGCGAAAATCGCTGATTTTAAGCTATAGCCCTGGGGCCGTCACTTCGATACTCAGCTGCCGCGCTTTACAGACACACACACATACATATATATTTTATTTAGGATATAATGTCTGACTGCTTATCTAAGTAATACGATAACACACTAAATCAACCCGGCACTATTACCGTTTCTATATGCAATATATATGTTATAAATATAAATAAATTATAATATCAAAATATTACTAGATAATAAATAAATATTTATATATACGGTATGCTTTTTTTTATGTGATAGGGGGCAAACGAGCAGACGGATCACCCGATGGTAAGCAATTACCGCCGCCCATGAACGCCCGCAACACCAGAGGAGTCACAAGCGCGTTGCCGGCCTTTTAAATGGGAGTACGCTCTTTCCTTGAAAGTTTGGATATCGTAACGGTTCGGAAACACTGCAGGCGACAATTCATTCCACAGTTTAGCTGTGCGAGGCAGAAAATTTCTAGAGAAACGCACAGTGTTCAGATATAACAAATGAGAGAAAAGAAAAAATAAAAAGAATGTAAAGATAAAATTTAATTGTCTTATATCGATTACATTGTGCAGTTTTCGTTATCTAAGCTTGACGTTTAGACTGAGTTTAATTAAAACCCCTCTTTTCCTAGACGAAATATTTCCCATTTGAAATCTGTCAACCCCGCATAAAGAAACACACGATTATTTTACAAAAAGTAAAATTGAACATAACGTTGTTGACTAGATAACAAAGTCAATGATTAGGTTTGCCTTTGTGTACTTCCTGCTCACAAGCGACCGGCGAATGAACAAAGCGTGCAGTGGCAGCATACAATATGAAATAATACAATGAAAGAAGCTTTATTGTCCTTGTTAGATCGCAGCATTTGGCAAAGACTAAGTAAATTATTTTAATTTATGGGTTGAGAGCGATCAATGAGCCATCTAGCCATCCGAGATACTACCTTAAAACTTTGTTCCGTTTATTTATTAAAGAAACGTTTTTAGTATTTTCTCACTCGAGCCTGTAAACCAATCAAACTCAAGGTGCGTCTTTTGATGTATATTCGTATGATTATGAAAAAGAAACATTATTGTCAATGCTCTTTTGAGTTTGTGTGGTTAGAAGTACAACTTTTTGGAAGGGATCTGCAGGTGTTCTTGATAGGCCAGTCATTAAAGCCTGAAACCCGAAAGAAATTAGTAACTCGCTAAAATGTTGAGGGGTCATTAAGGAAGGTGAAATACCTTACCATGTGATTTTGCAGCGCTCTGGGGTGTACGGAAAAGGTTGAAAGGGATGAAAAGTGATTTTTGTTAATAACATTGTCAAAAAAATTAGTAACACGCTGCAAACTTAGAATTAGGTTGTTCTCATTGTTTTGTAACGTGTATTAATTTTGCAGCGTTTTGCAACTAACGGAACATTGTTTATAATTAAAAAAACAATGAAATTTGTTAATAACAAGGGTAAAAAAAATAGTAACTCGCTGTAAATTTGTAATTACCTACCTCGTGTACAGCATTTTATAGTAACTATCAAATTTGCAGTGTTTTGTAACAAACGGAACATTGTTTAATGTTCCGTTTGTGCGCGGTATTACAAAGGGGAATTACCTTGGCGGCAAAACCAAAAGAGATTTCGGCAGCAAGGAATCGATTGATGTCGGAAGAATAGCCTATGTTCTTACCAATTCGTAATATCTATTTATGTTGCAGCGTTTTACAACATACGGAACATTGTTTATAATTAAAAAACAATGAAATTTGTTAATAACAAGGGTGAAAAAAGTAGTTTTTGCAGCGTGTTACTAATTTTTTACCCTTGTTATTAACAAATTTTACTGTTTTTTAATAATAAACAATGTTCCGTGCATTGCAAAACGGTGCAAAATTAATACACGTTACAAAACAATGAGAACAACCTAATTCTAAGTTTGCAGCGTGTTACTAATTTTTTTGACAATGTTATTAACAAAAATCACTTTTCATCCCTTTCAACCCTTTCCGTACACCCCAGAGCGCTGCAAAATCACACAGTAAGGTATTTCACCTTCCTTAATGACCCCTCAAAATTTTTGCGAGTTACTAATTTCTTTCGGGTTTCAGGCTTTTTTGATGACTGGCCTATGAAATGGACTCGATTCAATTGCGTATGAGACAGTGACGAGGAACGCGAGTGTTAATAGCTAATGAGGACTCTTTGATTTTACAGTTTAATTCCGATATCCGTTCCTGTTGTAATATGAGTGCCTTGTGTTATTTGGTGATAAATACCTTAATGTGGACACTTTACTGGTTTATGTCTTGCAAGTTTGTTTAGTTTTTATGTATTATTGTGACTGTTTGTGTCCGAAATAAGAAAATGAATAAAACAGTTAGAATATGACATACACAATTAAGCTAATAAATGATCAACCTTCAAATAAGGAAGGTAGGTGTCAGGCAAAAAAACCTCTCAAAATGATAAAGATAAAAACAAGAACTCTAAAGCAAAAATAGGATAAAGACAATATAAAATAGAGACAGGTTAAAAAGGTGACTTAGAAAAAATAATAAAAAGATCTTAAAGTAATGCGCAATGGAATGAAAATAATGTTATCATCAACCTTCTTGGAACCACCTTCGATTTACCCGTCGAAATTGGCCAAATAAACACTTGATTAAACGCCTAGGGAATACAGTTGTGTAAGTAAAACATATTGATTCCTAAGCGTAATGAACTATTTGATGTATCGTTTCAGAGTGAGCGCTGCGAGGATATGAGTATTAAGTAAACATATTTATCATACAAAAAATGGAACCCTTATAGTTTCACACAAAAATGGACTTATGTGACTTAGAAGAATTGAATGAACAGATTCAAGACCTTAAAACTAATCTTATGACTACACAAAACGAATTGGAGAATTCTGTCATTGAGAATAATGACTTAAAGAGACATATAAATAAGCTCGAAAAATAAATAAAAGTTCTAAATAATATTTTCCATACACCAACGTCGACAAACACCAATACATATAATACACCAATACAACACATATAAATACCTGCAAACCATTATTTAAAGAGTTGAATCTTTTGACACTTCCTTCAATGTACATTTTCGAAGCGTGTACTTTTGCGAAACAAAATCTTCATTTATTTACAAAGAAAAAAGATATATTGAAGTTAACAACCAGATATCCGAATAAATTACTTTTACCGCGTATAGAGACTGACATATGTCGAAGAAATTGTTATTCTATGGTGGCTAGATTACATAATAACCTACCATCGGAAATCTTGGATATGTCTACTAATTTATTTAAAAATCTTTGTAAAAATGATTGGTCAAAAAATGTTATTATTTTGTTTATGAGTATTTAGAGAATGATGGTCAAATTTAGTTTGTATCCATTCACCCTATGTACGAGACATTAACAAATGTATGTGTATGCACCTTATTGTAATTGACATAATTTTATTTTGGTGGTTTTAATTATCTAACAATTAACAATTCTTTTACCTTAAGTACGTACCTCTGACATTTATAATTGGTTTTTAAATATGCATGCACATTCCTTATAATTGACATACTACTATTTTGATAATTATTTAGACTTAGATTTAGAATTTTTTATTACTTGACGTTGTTTTTTAATTATTGTAAAATTATATTATTTGTGTACTAAAATAATATTAATATTATATTAATAATAAATATATATCTTATATATAAAAATGAATCGCAAAATGTGTTGGTAAGCTCATAACTCAACAACGCCTGGACCAATTTGGCCAATTCTTTTTTTATAATGTTCGTTGAAGTTCAAGGAGGGTTTTTACAATGAGGAAAATTCGAATAATTATCGGAAATACCCTAAAAACAGCCCTTTTATTTTCCCATGCAAACGTTTTCTAACTAAAACGTACAGTCGAATTGAGCTTTATTGTTATTGTATAAAGTTCATATTGCAAGCACTCACTGTTGTCTATGCAATGAACGTGTGTTCCTAACATCAAAGAGTCAATTTGCGTTTTATTAACGCTACATATAGTTGAAATTCAATCATATCTATCAAAACAGTGTGCGTGCGTGCGTTGGAGCACAGAATACATCGTTGGAGGATTTAATGTCACGTTCCAAAATTGAATAGCCACAAAATGTAATAGGTCATTTAGACTTTTTTTGCGATTTGGTTGGCTATGCGACATTATCTATAAAATAATTAGGAACAAAAAACTGCCACTGTACAAATCTTTTTGACAGGACGAAGTCTGTCGGGTCCGCTAGTTAATAATAAAATTATATTGTGTACCTAACTTTTGCAAGCCAGAAATGGTAGATGTGGCCTGTTCTTTATTGTAATTTGTGATCTTTATTGTATCTACATTTGTACAAATAAAAATGATTTGATTTGATTTCGTAATATCGGTCTGTCTGTCTGTCCGTTCGTATGTCATAGAAACTTTTTTTGAAAACTATAAGAACTATAATAATATTGCAGTTCTTAATATATTTTTTTCTGAACAAATAATTTGTGCTCTCTCACTCTCTCTCAAAAAACTGAAAGACACCTCCAAAGTGGTGACTGTTGAAATAACTTCTGACATAAGAGAATGACAAAACAAATAAATGTATGATCTACATTAACATGCAAACATTTAGTTTCTTTTTAAATTACTGTTTTTACCATAAAACATCGTATATCTATAACATTCAGCGTAACCTAATACTAACTATATACTATATATTGGTAGTATATAATCATTATTATCATCATCATCCTATCGCCGTCCACTGCTGGACTTAGGCCTCTCCAATCGATTTCCAGCGCCACCGGTCCATTACCACCTGCATCCAACGAGACCCTAGCGATTTTCACTAGGTCGTCGGTCCATCCGGTAGGTGGCCGTCCCACACTGCGCTTGGTGGTACGTGGTCGCCACTCAAGAATAAAATAATAGTAGTAAATAATAAACTTTAGTATTTTCTCCAAATACGAATATAAATTAATTTTTAGCAAATATCTCTTTCCAATAGAAAAATTCGACATGAATGCCAGCACGAAATAAAGACAAAACAAAAGCGTTTTACTGCAGTATTCAATTAAAAACCGGATTTGTGTGGACACTCCAGCCGTGGCGTCCATTTAGACCATGAGAACCAACGCCTGGTAAAACGCGTAAGCTCCTAAGACTATTAGAAGCGCAATTTTTCGCGAGTTCTCGCATCGTAGCACTCACACTAATATTTCGTTTGAAATTAAAAATGCTATATTTATAGCATTTTGTTGGTATTAATGTTATTTATATCAATTGCTATTCAATAAAATTTACCTACAAAAATTTGATTCGATTTGAGTGTTTGTGCATATGAGATTTCTTTGTTGTGACCGCACCCAAGACAAAGAATAAAAATTCTAGTGAAACAAAAATTAAGCATAGACAATCTTTAGATATTCATAAATACAGTAAGCGTTTGCAACAGATTCGCAAATCAAGCGTCAAGTTCTACCTTCTCAATCATGGCTAATAGAATTTAAAAAAAAATCTCTTCAAAAATATTCATGTAACAAGTTCAACAATGTTCAATTGTAGGTTTTTTTTTTACTTTTAGATGCTGTCCGATGGTTTAGGATGCGGAAGATAATAAACATTTGTTATCAAAAGTCGATTCGAAAATATAAACATAAATTCTTAATTCTAAATAACCAACTTTTGTTACCTGAATCAACTACCGACGTGCAGGAACGAATGGTGGAATAGAGGTGAAGAAAACTTGTATAGATTTTTTCAATAGTATTTATAGTTTTATGAAATTGATAATACCTTGTGTTACGGATAATAATAAAGTATTTTCAAAAAATTTCCATTATATTTGGCACCCGTTGACATTGGCTTTGCCAATCGTGAAGCGCACGCTGTAAGTGCGTTCCTTTCCACACAGATATCGCGTCGATATCGCGTATTTGCATAAATATTTTAGTTTACTTTTAAAAACAAACCAAGTCATTATAAAACAATATTTTTGTGCACAAATAATTATTAAATAACCAAGAAGGTTTAACATTCTTGGTTTTTATATTCAATGGAAACACCCTTTCCGTAGTATGACATTCCATTGGCTGTCACATCAAATAAAATATTCTGACTGACTGGTGATGTAAAAATCTATTATATTAATTGTATCCCAATACAGCTGCGTAACCGTGTTTTTTCTTGCACTACAAATAGAAAGTAAAAGATAAATGAAAAAGTAATGTTATCATAATTATCTATTGATTGGTAAAGTGATGTCAATAATTTATTAAATATAAAACGAGTGACCATTAAAATTTGTTCAAGAAACACATCAATATACTTAATATTATATTAATCATATAACATTTTAGTTTCTTATTACAAAGCCTGGGTTTTGGTGTTGTATGTAACTAGCGGTCCGGTACGTGCTTCGCTACGTATGTAGTGAAATTATAAAATATAATTTTCACATCAAACTCATTTATTCAAACAAAACAATAGGTTACAAATTGCTAGCTATTCTAAAACTTAATCCAACACATTTGGATAAACAAATGATCGCTGACAATTTGCTTTATTCGAAGTACGTCCAGAATGAAATTACCGCACGAGTGACATAACAATATGCTTGTACTGTCAAGACTGAAGAAAGTGTCAAAATGACAGCGCAAGCCGCGTCTTAAAAAAGTTCAATTTGACACAAGAATCCCATTTAACAAAATTCTCCGCCATTTATTGAATTCATATGTTAGAAGAACCGTTCGACTGATTTTATGCAAAGTTTACATAAGCCATCTGAACTGACTGAATAGTCCGAGCAAAGCCTAAACATTTGACTTGGATAGATGAGCCTGTTCTTCAGTAACAAAATTAAAACGACAAGTGGCATAAATTTTTAGACATATAGAATAATGGCAAACTACACGAATCACCCAAATTATCACTAATTTCGTCTTGATACCGCCGCGTTGAAAGAACCATGTCACGTAATAAGCTTAACCTAAAACTTGAAAATAACTTGGTACGACTAGTAGTTTGTACATGATAATGGGATAAGGGAATGGAATTTTACAAAGTCGCCGTACGAGTTAAAAATAACATGCGTCAACGTCGTCCCGTTACAATGGATATGAACGTCAATGCAATGCAGGCACCAAGAAACTGATACCTGCATTACAGCTATTGAATTCTAAGAGCGAAGTAGACTACCCTGCTATTTTTGCAATTTGCGGGGGAGTCCGTCAGCGACATGTAACGAAGGGCGTAAATTAAAGGGTAAAATACCATCAATGTCATTTAGCGGGTGTAAAACCATTGTTCTATTGAATTTTAGTGAACAATAGAAAACAAAAATAATACATACGTACGAGGGGAATACTGGGTAGCAACTACGCCAGTAACTGTACTGGCAGATTTAGAAGAAACTGGTAGATTTCGGAGAAAAAATTAATTTGAGGTTATAAATAACGAAACACTGTGTTATTTTAAGATAAACAGAATTACTATACTGGTTTCAAGGTGTTTCCATCTCTGAGGTCCTTTGTTCAAATCCCGGTGGGGGCTGTTTATATTATGAATTCTAGTCTTTGTACCTTAGTCATGATTGTTAATATATATTTAGAATTAAATATTTATTTAAAAAAAAACATTTATTTACTTATTTAATATTTTAACAGTCATTTCTACACTTGCATTCGATTCGCCGGATTATGGTGACCCGCAGTCGATCCTGCGTAAAACACATAGTTTTCCGTTTGTCCAATTTCTCATGCACATTTTATCGGACGCCCCTACGGCGAACAAAAATGTATTTTCTGTGGAGATTGAGCCTGCTCCGTTGCAAATACGAATACCTGTGTATTCAATTTGTAAACAAACGTTATTGCAATAATAATAATAATACAACAAAATTTATGTCCATTATATGAAATTTAAGAAATAAGCAAGTATTGACGTTTTAAGTTAGTGTAAAAACTGATGGTCTTCGGAATATGAATAAATTACGAAATATGGACGAAACATGTGTTGAAAGTCGGTTATTACGAAGCAACATAACAAAATAAGAAAGATTCAACAAGTGTATTTAAAATAGTAGTAAATTTGAAAAAAATGTTGTAACTTTATTGATTTATTTCCATATATATGTAATGTTTATTTTGATTGATTGTTAATATATGTGAATAAAAATGTTTACTTAGTGCTGACACTAAACATTGGTTTTTAAAATTACATTTCTTGAAAAAATGTTTTGAAATGAAACTGTATAGTTTTGTGTCAGTTATATTTCAATTTATAGTAAAATCTTCATTATCTACACATATATAACTTCAATAGGTTCCGTAATTCTAGATTTAAAGTACAGTACATATTCAAGTTTGCCAGTGCCTCCATATTGAAAATAACTTCAAATATTTGTATGTTGCTATGCGAGACGCGCTCTCATGTCTCCGTTCACATTCTCCAGGTTACAAAGGGTCGATCTACAAAGTTGGCTGGTAACAAGAACATATTCCAATGCTCGATTCCTTTACTATGTAACTCAAAGTATGACAATATCGCTTGTAATTTTCCAAACACGTGAATACGAGGTCCATTTCAAAAACTAACCGACCTTAAGCCGAAAAATAAACTGACATACTTGGAGTGTAGGATACCTTATCATCCTCAAACTGGTTTCAAAGTAAGTAGCGATATTGATGAACCGCAGAAAACATGTTTTCCACATAAGAAGTCTGTTTTAAATTCAACGAATGAGCTAGAACATTAAATGAGGCCGTGTCTCATAGCGAGTATCACCCAATCAATGAAAAATGTATATTCACGCCTCCTTCGTATTACGTATGCAAAGATCAACACGTCCAGCTCAACAAAAAATGATGCGCTAACCAAATTAGGCCGTAAATGTTCGCTCACTCAATGGTAATGTCAGTTATGCGTGCTAGTTATGATAGATCGAGACCGGTGCTGCGGACTGGTAATGGCCGAGTTAGATAGAACTGTTACGTCTACGAAATGATTTTATTAGTGAAACTTCATGATCATTACATAGTATAAAACAAAGTAGAGTTCCCTCTCCCTATATCCGTATGTGAGCTTAAATATTTAAAACTACGCAACGGATTTTGATGCGGTTTTTAATAGATAAAGTGATTGAAAAGGCAGGTTTATATGTATAAATTTTTTTAAATAGTGGAGAAACATTTATATTTTCGAGGTTTCTAATGTGATGTCGTAAATAATAACATTTTTTTCCGCTTACATTGCAAACGATTACATACAACGTTCACAGTTTTTCTGTACTGTATTTAATATAACGGCGGCGCGGGGCGGCTCGCTAGTACGAGTATGTAATAATTCTATATATTTTTCCACGCACCACGATGATTACACATTATTATTACGTACGTACTAGAAGGAGCAAATCAATACATATAAATAAAATTGGAGTCGTCTGTCCGTTTGTTCTGGCTAATCTATGAAGTGGCCGGATCCATTTTGACGGGACTTTATTGGCAGTAACTTAAGCTACTATTATCTAATTTAAGATATATATATTGGACCTATTATGGTTTTGAATTTTCTTTAAGGCTTAAAAGTTAAATAAATATTAAAATATATGTAAAAAAGAACAATTTTTATCAACAGAATTACTTTCGGGCGGTGCCTAGTAAAGAATAAACAAAACGTTGACGGCGCGCTGTTTGTGGATGAATGTGCACATCACATTAGTAGCGAGAATATCACTCATGCATTCTATTGCGTTATTTAGATTTCTGTGTCGCTATGCCTGTTACCGGTACGCTACCTTCGCTGCACAGAGGATCTCGACGTTAGTAGTCGAAAGTTTTAGATTTCTGTGTCGCTATACCTGTTACCGGTACGCTACCTTCGCTGCACAGAGGATCTCGACGTTAGTAGTCGAAAGTTTTAGATTTCTGTGTCGCTATACCTGTTACCGGTAACGCTACCTTCGCTGCACAGAGGATCTCGACGTTAGTAGTCGAAAGTTTTAGATTTCTGTGTCGCTATAACCTGTTACCGGTACGCTACCTTCGCTGCACAGAGGATCTCGACGTTAGTAGTCGAAAGTTTTAGATTTCTGTGTCGCTATACCTGTTACCGGTACGCTACCTTCGCTGCACAGAGGATCTCGACGTTAGTAGTCGAAAGTTTTAGATTTCTGTGTCGCTATACCTGTTACCGGTACGCTACCTTCGCTGCACAGAGGATCTCGACGTTAGTAGTCGAAAGGTTTAGATTTCTGTGTCGCTATACCTGTTACCGGTACGCTACCTTCGCTGCACAGAGGATCTCGACGTTAGTAGTCGAAAGTTTTAGATTTCTGTGTCGCTATACCTGTTACCGGTACGCTACCTTCGCTGCACAGAGGATCTCGACGTTAGTAGTCGAAAGTTTTAGATTTCTGTGTCGCTATACCTGTTACCAGTACGCTACCTCCGTTGCACAGAGGATCTCGACGTTAGTAGTCGAAAGTTTCTTATTAAGAGAAAATCGCGTAGCATTACAAGTATTTGCTATACAAGTTTTCTTTCTGGAAAATCATTTGAGATATATTTTCCTAAAAATGTTTCTATCAATATGTTTATTATATTCTTTTTTATTGAGTAAAAAAAAATATAAATGTTAGTAAATCTGAAAAAATAAACACGTTAATAATTGGACAAAATGTTAAGAGACACAACTAAACCTTTTTTTAATTTTTCATTGAAGAAATTATTTAAATACGAAAAGCTGATTTTGTCTCCCATTCGTATATTCTGACCGAAATGTTGTTATCCCTATTGCACTCCACAAGCGAATTCGAGCACAACGCGACAGCAGTAGATTTATCTTAGTCTTAATCATCGCGACCTTCATGTATTTTCTTAATACGTATGAGAGGAAAATACTCGACCTTGTGATGACAACGGTGAAGAGAGTGTCACCTTGTCAATAAAATAATATGAACATTTTATAATAACATGGCGGATTCAATGGAAGCGAATAATGAGCAAGGTTGCGAGACTCGACGATTCCTTGAGAGTTCTCGTTAACAAGCGACTACTTGGTATTTATATACGTTTATAGTTTCATTTCCAGCACTACGCACACAAAGCAACGACTAAGATTTTACGTGTTGATTTCAAGACAGCTGTTACGTCACACGTGATACCGTGAATTATCAGACGTAATAACAAAATTGTATAAGGTTCCCAATATTTTTCATAAGATACAATACAATTGTTATCGCGGCTAGAACCAATTTTCAAGTGTCCCTTATTTTTTTTCTGCGACTAGACACAATCAATGCCAATATCAATCTATAAGAACTATATTCTTTTTGGGTCGGTCGGGGATCTGGAATTATGTTGCAGGTGATCTATACTTTGACAAAAAATCGGGTGGGGCTGTGCGGGGCACACGGCCGTTGGTTTTAACGTGAAACGTCTATGTTAGGGAATCGCTTTTAAAGTGAAAGATTGAAATAAAAACAAGATTGACGGCGTTTTAAGTATTTAAATAAAAATCTCAATGTCACAACAGCGAGCTGACTATATAAGTGATATATTCACACCACATTTTTGTTTCTAAGACTAATAGTTTTTTAATTATTAAGGTACGATGATATAGACCTTTTCGTTACGGTCCACTTTTTAAACCTGGTACCCGTATGTTTCGGCGCGATTTTAAAGACGTTCCACGTCAATAATTTGCAAGACAGCAAATCAAATGTATACAAACATTTGATTTGGAGTCGATGTTATCGTGCGACAACATTAATTGGAATGTTTAATGTCTCCTGTCATTTCCGAATCTATTTTTAACACATCAAAACGAGGGCCCGGTCGTCTTTTCATAATTCGAATGGAGTCAAGCTCGGGATAAGAGAAAATATTTCAAAGTTTCTGGGTAAGCGATTTATTTGCAATAAACCTTGCTAAAGATGATCATAGACAAAAATGGGATGGGTAATGCGATCGAACAGTACTAGTTATTTTACTGTAATGTCTTACTGCTAGTACGGTAGAAATACCCGAAGAAGGTACCCGAATCTTGATATAGACTTTCTCCCCTAAAAAGCCTTGCCTTACCTTACGTTTATCAACGTTTATCAACCCCCGTAACATGACCATGACATTACAGAATCGTGTGAGACAGTATTGTTTGCAGATGATACTTCTTTACTATTCAAAGTTGATAGACAAAAGGAATGTTATGACGATGTAAATAGTGCTCTCTCGAGAGTTCTGTATTGGTTCACAACTAATAATTTGTCTTTAAATTCTAAGAAAACAAAATGTATCAAATTCTCTTTGCCCAATGTAAGGCAGGTTGATACTCGTTTAAATATGAATGGTGATGTCATTGACTTGGTAAATAATACTAAATTCTTAGGCATTACGTTAGATTCACGACTACAGTGTGGATCCCACATTGTGAAACTTTGGCAATCAAACTTAGTTCAGCGGCGTACGCAGTAAAAAAATTTAGACTTTTAACTAATGTTGAAACGGCAAGAATTGTTTATTTCAGCTACTTTCATAGTGTTATGTCCTATGGACTGCTGCTATGGGGATCAGCGGCTAACATTGAGAGTATTTTCCTTTTACAAAAAAGAGCGATTCGTGCTATTTACTGTTTACGGGCTAGAGAATCCCTAAAAGAATTGTTCAAAGAAATTAATATTTTAACTTTAGCTAGTCAATATATATATGATAATTTAGTTTTTGTATATAGAAACTATAATAAATTCAATAAAAACAGTGATCTACATAATGTGAATACTAGAAACAAAAATAAACTTGCCGTTCCAATGTTCAGACTCCATAAAACTACTTAGCTGTTCGTTCTTGGGGAAATGTATATCTATGTTTAACAAACTTCCGCAAGGTGTCATTGATTTGCCTTTATATAAATTTAAAATTCATATCAAAAAGACACTCATGAGTAAAGGTTATTATAAAGTAAGTGACTATCTTAAAGATCACACTATTTGAGAATAGGGACACTATTCATAGAGCCATGTTTGGTAACAACATTATTTATAATATTGTATTATTTTATATGTGTATGTAAACATACACACGACTGTAATCGTATTAGGTATGATTGTATCTTATACTATATTGTATTTTTATATTATATTATTATAATTATTAACATTGAAAAGAGGAGATAAAAATAGACCTTCAGAGTTTCTTGCCTGTTCTTCTCGAGAAGGCTCTCCCAATTTCCGAACAGGTGTCGAGTCAATATATTTTTTCTTTTTTTTTTTTCCTTATTCGTACGTACGGACAAGGCTTTTGTTATTTTTTTTATTTAAGCTTTTTTTTTGTTTTGTTGTTGACGTCAATAAGTGCCTGTAAAGGTCTATGTTGAATAAATATTATTTTGATTTTGATTTGATTTTGATTTAACCACGTGGTATGATAAAATGACCTTGCACTGTCAAAATACAAATAAATTTCAAGATTGCAGTTATATTAGACGATAAACGCTTTGTCATATGTTTTTGGTGCTCGTGCTGTGGGGATAGTGTGATATTATATAAAATGTGAGTCTTGATAAAGTTCACAGATAAAATAGAGTGAAATAATACAAAATTTTATCTATAAAAACAAAAGGAAAGAGTTAAAAAAGTGATTGGTGACATGGTTTTGAAATTATTGCCCGTTATTTTTATTTTAGCAATCGCTATCTTGTTTTGGTAACCTATCTTGCTAAAAACAGCAGAAATATATTCTCAATTAAAATGATGACTGAATTATAACTAATTTCTCGAAAGAGAATTTATTTAAATTGAAGCAATTTGTGAAAATTTTACGGTCAGAACTTTATTAATTAATTAATTATATATTGAGTGCTGTTAATTAAACTGGCAGCAGTTGCGGAATGCCACGGCAGAACATTCGACACTTCTGGGAATCTATGTTTCACACACAAAAGGTGCTTGGACTCGAACGATAATAATTAAAATCATATACTGTAATATTATTTGTCAATTGTTTTCCTTTGGTCTTCTGGTCTATACTGATTACACATAAAGTATACTACACTCGGTCGAGTTTTGATGCAATTTGATACGGGGATGGGTAAGGACACGGGGAAGACTATACGCTATTTTTTATCGCAGTAAAATATATCATTCCTTTTGGAAAATCAAATATAACGCGTAATCAAAATGAATAGATTTCTTCACAATTTGCCTACTTTTTCTAATTTTTGGACAGTTGTTTTGTTATTTTGTCGGTGACGACTACAACATATAAACGACCTCTCAAATCCATTCAACTGTTGCGTTGCGTTTGCGTTGACTTAAAAAGATTTAGAATATCAATATTATTTGTGCGTGTACTAAAGCAAATACCGTTCGTAAGCTCAGTTTTATCGTGAGCACAAAAGCTCTCACGTAAAATAACAAATTTGTTTCTAAAATATTAGAAGTAGGTAATCCCTTCTACATAAACTTAATAGCCAGCGACCTTGTTATGGATGTTATCTATAAACTGATAGCTAACGAGCTTCAAGTCTGAATATATTTAATCCCATTCCACATTGGTGTTCATGAAAGAAAATTAGAGGGAAGCTAGCAACAGAGGCTAAAGAAACCTTACTCCTCTTAATAAAAGCTAGCTATTTGCAATTCCAAGAATGTATCCCATTAGACTGACATAGTATATTTTAAGCGAAGTTTATTTTAAACTTTTCTATCTCCATACCGCAAGAATTTACGCTGTCTTTTGATTTCAAAATGGATGTCAAATTTGAAAATGAAATTCTTGAAAACCTATATAATGATTATGTAGAGTTGCCGCTACATAGGAGCAAAAAATAAAATATTTAGTTTAAAAGATAAAAATGTAGCTTGATTAACGCTAGAATGTTTTCTTCGGAAACTTTATTATTGATGATAAAAATTAAATCAAAAATTGGTTCAAAAGTCTACGGCGGGAGACCTTGTACTGGAATGAACCAGCAATAGACCAAGCAAGGGTTACTTTTTTTCTCCCTCACGCTGAAGAAGCTAGCCTCACGCTGGCTAGTGATGAATAGACACACTTAAATATTTATATGATTTTCCGCTGATAATGGACATTACATATACACCGTGAAAAATAGCTTGCAAATCGAGAGACTGGATCTTAAAATGATACATACCAGATATTATTAGTGTAATTATTGATATTTTTCATTCGCTACTAAGCAATATAAAACAAAAACAAAAAGGGAACCTGTTGACGCCTACATGTATATTCCCAGCAGAAACAGAAGTGCTAAGAAAAAATTCTTAGTTAACCGCCAATAACATTTTATTATTCAGCGATCTTTGCTCTTAATCATTTTTACTATTTGACCCATTTGAAAGCAATAAAATAATTATAGTATTATGTTTAATAGCCTAAACTGTTAATAAAAAGCCTCTAAAAATTGATCTCAGAATGAAATTTCTTTTGTTTTCCACCAAATGTTTTTTTTTTTAACATTAGACATTGGAACTCAATCAGCTCCTGCACGTCATCTGCTGCTCATCTCTCGCCCTTATGCGATGATTAGATATAAGATATAATCCTTAGTCACTACCATCTCAATTCTCTCAATTCATCTTAATCCTATAGCACCATTAAAAATTCTTAATAACAAATAAATCATTAGACCTACGTAATTCACAGGTTTTTTATTTATTATATATTCTTATGTATGTAAATAATATTGAGGTTCGATATATAAAAATTTGTTACATATTTAAAAAATAGATGTTATAAATCACAGCAGTCCGCACCTATTATTCAGCCCTTGAAAAGCCGTCGAGTAGTGAAAGACCAAGCATTTTTACTCAAGTTGCTGTATAGCAATTTAAGATGTCCTCGACTTAGCACTCTTTGTAGGGATGTTCTTTCTACCGGGCACGGCTGCTTCGGTGAGTATCTGTGTCGAATAGGACGAGAGGGATCGACACATTGCCACCACTGCGCATCCGACCTTGACTCGGCCCAGCACACGCTGGCGGAGTGCCCCGCGTGGGCCTCCGAGCGCCGAGTCTTGGTCGTAGAGATCGGGCGAGATCTGTCTCAGCCAGCATTGCCGCAATCAATGCCGGCGGACGAGGGAGGTTGGAGGGCTGTGGCCTCCTTCTGTGAAGCAGTGATGCTCCAGAAGGAGGCCGCCGAGCGAGGTCGGGAGATGGCCGATCCCGCTCGAAGAAGGCGGTGTCGGGCTCGGTAGCACAGCTGCGGCGCCGCCGCGGGTCGCCGGCGGGCGCGAGGAAGTCGCGACTGCTACGGCGACCCGGGATGGACCACGCCCCTTCCGTGGCCGGGGGGCGTCGTCGGTGGAGGAGACCGGGGGAGGTAGTAGCCTCCCCCGAGGAGGGCTCCCCTCTAGGGAGAGGGCTGGGGGTTCCCGCAAGTGGCTTGATGTTCTCGGGGGCTCCCTACATGCCTGAGGAAGGCCATCCCTGAGGTTTTTAGTGGGTAGGCCTCCCCCTTCTGGGGAGGAGAGCCCCACATAACCGCCGGCTCGCCACAGCCGGGGTATGCAATTTAATGCATTTTCCTCAGGGGAACAAAAAAAAAAGGGGATGTTCTTTCTGTACCCATCAGTTACACCAAAATCTGCTAAAAATGAGTTTTTGTATCGTGCATACCAATTATACCAAAGGAATTTTCGCGATGTTAACGAATTAACGGCAATTTAAGTATGTATGACTAAATTCTAAAACTTAATCGAAATGTGTAATTAATAAAGTAATTAATGATTTAATTATGTATTTATTAAATAATTGAAATGTAATGGAATGTATATTGATAAAAAAAAAATACCTGCAATTTTCCTTTATTTAAATAGGGAAAGGAAAACTGCCTGTCTTACCTCTATTGCAGGACCACGAGAGTAAAAATATTATAAATAACAATTTATTTTAGACAAATTTCAATAATACTGAGGAGATAAAACCTTCGCTCCCATCGAAAAGAGGGTGCCATTTCAACTTATTAACACAACCACTAAATCAGAAAGGCAATAAAGTCGTGCGTAGGATGTCTGTGATCCTTCAAAAGAACGCATACAATAACGAACGACTCCATAATAGGAATCACCAGGCTATTAGCAGAACTAATTTGAATGATCATTTTTTCTTTGCGTTGTGTATTGTTACCAGACATCAAAAAGAAACTTCCCCTATACATCCTTTTTTTTACACAAAACTGTACGTCCAGAGTGTCGATCAAAGCTGGCGTATCTATAAAACGAAAACATGAACCGTCTGGTGTATACTTGAAGAACACGAGTAAGACAATTTCAACGAAACATATAACGCTATTATTCGTTATTTCAATAACAGATAATATAATGAATTATTTTCCCGTAACGAATAACACATTATTTAACAACGGCTTATACTGTTATCCTTCTGTTGCTGTTGACAAAAAATCGCCTAGTCGCATTGTTGTTGCCACTTGAAACCGTTCTGTAGGCGTAGGCGCTCGCTCTGTTGCCCGACTGCTTATTCTTATAATATTAACCTTTCTCACAAGGTAATAAAGTTCCTATTTGTTTATTTCTTATAGTAATTTTACTAATACCAAATTCACAATTTTGTGCCTTCGCGCGTATGACAATTAGGTTCATTTTGATTCACAGTGTGAATTGAAATAACAATTAGGTAAATTGTTGCTGGCTTACTGGTTCCTAAGCTGCTGTCATTTTTTTAGTTACGCATTATTTGCAGTTGTGTGATCGTTGCAATAATTAGTGTCGTGTTTAGATTTGCCGTTGTGTGACCGCGTATGCAAATTAAATTACCTATTCGTTGCAATAATTAGTGTCGTGTACTTTTGAAGTAACTAATAAATAATTAGAGTAGATATTGTAAATAAATGGAAATGGAAGAATATTGCATGTAAATAATGTAAAGATTGAATGTAAATAACAAATTATGTAGATCAATGAACTTTTAAATACACCAGAATATTATATTGATTAATTAGTTTTAAGTTATTTAAAGTACTGCCTAATATTCTCACAGTCCTAAGCCAGGATAACAGACAACAGTTTACAATAACAGTTATAGGAAAATAACACATCAGTGTTATTCGTTATTACGAAACAGTCGTTATTGCCATCAGAGTGGTTAGTACACCGGTTTCAAGGTGTCGCCATCTCAGACGTCCCGGGTTCGAATCAGAAACAGATGTTGATGATAATGGCTAGCATTTGCACCTTAGTCATTTTTATATTACTTCTACCTAAAATTACGTACATACGTATAATATACGAGTATGTATGTCTAACCGTTACCCTAGCTCTCATAACATAAGTTTTACAGAGCTTATTTTGGGCTAGGCTAATTGGTGTGGGTATAAAAGAAATTATAATGATAACTATTTCATCAAAATCAAAAATCATGATCATTTCATTAATGATCATCCCGGCTCGTGTATATTTAGACGACGATTGGGTCAAATTTAACTACGCAGACCCAGTGCAAATTGGTAGATTAAAATCTTTCAATTTGAACTGGTGCATAACATCACCATGAAAGCTCAAAAACGTTTGTATCCTGTCATTAAATTTAGGCGGTACGAAGATACTAAACAGCTAGTTTAATATAACCGAATAATATCCGACAAAAGTATCAGCAATTAGTAAGAATAACACAGGACAATATCACGCAACCCGCTCTACATAGAGACAATGCTATTAAATCTATTTTTATCGGCTTTATTGCAAAACTTTGAAATTGCTTTCATGTCGCTTGTAAATGGGGCGGTTTTCGTACTGAAATGTGAATGGAGCATCTAATAAAAGATTCCAACAGGAAAATCTAAGCCATACTTTTTTGATATTGCATTGATTGGAGTATGGTCCGTAGTACGCTACGAGCTACCCGTCCGGAGTTCCCATACTCGTTTGCGTCAACTATGCTTTAAGCAGTATCTGACACGGCGAATATACCATGCAACGGCGCGATCTAAAGTGTATGAATTTATATTTCTGGGCTTCCCTTCCATTGAACGACAGCACAAGCTCAAGCGTTTTCCTGTGAACAGAGAGTATGGTTTCATTTGTTTTATAAGCTCTGGCTGTTTCATATAGTCTGACCCTTTCGTACAAATGCAAGCAAAAAAGAAACGATAGCAACAATCAGTTATTGAGCGGCTGATTTATTACTGCAATAAATTACAGTAAATAATAAACAATAAGCTACGATACGTAATGTGTTATTTTCGAACGAAAACAAAACAAATAATTATCCGATAAAGGTGGAAAATGACCAAAAAATTCTAACATTGAAGTATGTGTATAATTCATCACATTCAGAAGAAGTTGTATTCGTTACGTTTACTAAATACACTACAGAAAAACTGTGAACATGTTTATAATCGTTTTGCAATGTAATTGCAAAATGAAAAAATGTAATTATTTACAACATCACATTAGAAACCTCACAAATAACAGTATTTCTCCACTATTGGATGTTATTATACATACAAACCATTCTCTTCAATCACTCTATCTATTAAAAAAAAACATCAAAATCCGTTGCGTAGTTTTAAAGATTTAAGCATAGGGATATAGGGACACAGAAAGCGACTATGTTTTATACTATGTAGTGACGTTATAAGTAGAGATCGGATAATCGGATGCATATTTACCTAAAGTTAATTTTTGGCTCACAAATTATGGAAGCGGCTTTTTAAAATACATTTTGTTAAAAAAAAATCCCGGGAAAATACGGGACTGCAAATTTAACGTAGTGATATTGTTTGAAAATTACTAAATTAGCACGTGGTATTTATTTTCAAAAGACCGAGACTCCGGGTTTAATTTTATACAACTATGCATACCTATTTACATGAAGTTTAGTTTCAGTTCCCGTGCGATTTATGAATGTACGATTTATTACATGAAGAGTGTTATACGAAAGTAGTGAGCTAGTTTGACTAAAACAATAATGAATTAAATAATTGAATAAAAAAAAACAGAAATAAATATAAAGGCCGTTTCCATACTTTGTCTTTTCTAACTTTAGGTAAATATGCATGCGATTATCCGATCTCTAGTTATAAGTGTTCATCGCGTATACAATAGGCTAGTTGACAAAATTTTGAAATTCGTTTAAAACTATAGTTTAGTATCTATTTTACCCCTAATATATATTATTTTTAGAAAATAAGGCCTTTTTCATAAGTATTTTTGCTTTTTAGAAATGAACTTCTAATTGACTTCGAAAAAGGCCAAGACTGTCATGGCGTCTTGAATGACGTCACTCCTTGCGAAGCAATCGACTTTTTTTTTTTTTTTTTTTTTTTTTTTTATTTGGGATAAAAACAACAGCAATTTACACATATTATATTACAACTTAGTAAATACATTCTATAAGCCAATTATAGTTATCCACGGATAAAATATTTATACCAAGCTTATTTTATTATAATTATAGCTACAAACTACGTACATTGTTAACCATACCTTTTTTTTTTTTTTTTTTTTTTTTGTTTCCCTGAGGAAAATGCCATTAAATTGCATACCCGCGGCTGTGGCGAGCCGGGGTTATGTGGGGCTCTCCTCCCCAGAAGGGGGAGGCCTACCCACTAAAAACCTCAGGGATGGCCTTCCTCAGGCATGTAGGGAGCCCCTGGGAACAGAAAGCCTCTTCCGGGAACCCCAGCCTCCGCTCCCCCGTCGACACAGGGGAGCCCTCCTCGGGGGAGGCTTACCACCTCCCCCGGTCTCCTCCACCGACGACGCCCCCCCGGCCACGGAAGGGGCGTGGTACATCCCGGGTCGCCGTAGCAGTCGCGACTTACTCGCGCCCGCCGGCGACCCGCGGATTGTTAACGCATACCTAATAAGCAACTACATACTACAGATAGATATATTCCATATAATACATAAAATACAATAATACGTTATAAATAAATACTTATACTTACATATATTAACAAATTACAATAATTTTTATCAATTTGCTTTTTATTATTTTCGTAAATCATTTACCTACCTATTATCCAACAATCTTACCTTGAATTAAATCAGCTATAATTCCATTACTTTTACATAAAGATTATGCAAATTATTTGAACGAAAACTTAAT